>JAXIVJ010012556.1:0-20000 GCA_036785665.1 Chirona hameri
CTCAGTTCTCTCACATATCATCCTGTTTGTCTAATATCTTTGAAATTTTTATTTTGTGGGAATTTAAAAATACAAATGTTTTAATTTTAGGGGTCAAGAACCCAAAATTTAGAAAATCTGAGATTGCCATTTCAAAGAAAATGCCTTTTTGTATCTTTGGTGAATTGAGTTTGCAATTTGCTTTTAAACTCTGTTTTATACGATTTTTCCAATATTTCTATTTTTTAACCACCATGACGTTATCAAAACATGATTATCTCCCAAAATACTTAAACAATTTCAGCAAGATGCACCCGATGTGTCAAAAGTGATTCAAGAAAAACCTCAGGGTGGGGGGGGGGGGGGGGGGGGGCTGTCAGCCCCCCCCCCCCCCCGTAGGGCGAGGGTTAAAAGTACAATTTCGGAAAATATGAACACTTCTTTATTTGCACAAAACGCCAATCGCGCCTCTCATTGACCAAGACGCCTTCAAGACATTGCAGGATGTTTGGAGCGGAGACTGCAACGTGTTTGTGTGTCAGCGCCACTGCAACTCGGCAGACCGGCCGACGACTCACCACTTCGAATCTGTCCTCGTGAGCGTAGTAGTCGTACACCCGCACCACAGCCGGCTTCAGCTTCTCAACCTCCAGCGCGCGGATGAAGCGCACATCGAAGCAGACCTCCTTGGTTGAGAACTTGTTGAAGTATAGACTCGCCTTGCCCTCCTTGAAGTCCCATCGCTCAATAACTACCGAATAAAAACAGATTGTCGTGCCTTTAAAATGAATCAATGAAAGACGCTGTTCTGGAGGAGTTGCTCAAAACAATGTACATTTTACGTCATATTCGTGTAGGATTCTGCTACAAATCCATCTTATAGTTGTGTAGTGTCAATTCCCACTGGGACTATGTCTTGTAAACCTAAATATATCATGGTTTTAAAAACTAAGTCAGAGCCCGACATATAACGAACTAGGTGTTGAAGTCCCACAGTTACTGAACGTAATAGCTCAGGGCTTTGAATTTCAATCATCCCTTTGTTTAGTACCAAAAGTCGCAAAAATGAAATAATACATGGTTACATTAACCAACAAATTTAAAACAATATGTGCAAAATAGTGTATAATTAAAAATATTAGAATTGTGTATACGAGAAAGAAAACTAATTAAAAGTGAAAGACGACGAAACACTGCTTGTTATCATTGTTCGGATTCCTGTATGCGGTTGTGAATCTGCTCCCGAGCCAAGTGCTTACCGCCCATCCTCTCCAGCTTCCTCAGGCTGCTGTCGATGGTGAGGAATCCGGAGAGCATCTCAATCTCCACGATGGCCATGTTGCTCTCCTTGTTGGCTTCCTTGAAACTGGTGCAGACTTTGAGCGTAAACGAGCAGGACGACTTGGTCTTGGTGATGACGGCGTTCAGGTTGAATTTGGGGTCGGGGAAGGCGACCTTGGTGTTGTACCGAAATACGGACTGCACCACCGCGCAGCCTTCGCCCGTGACCTTGAACGTGACCTGGTTGGGCAGCTCCAGCGGCAGCGGCAGCCACTTCTGGCGCGTCAGCAGCCGGTTGGCGGCCGTGATCTGCACGCTGGTCTGGAAGTGCTGCTGTGCTGTGACGGCCACGGTGACGGCCATGCTGGGCGAGTACGTGGCAATGGCGAACTCTGTTAGCGCTGTCAGCGCCACCACCGTGTCCTGGGTCGACACGAAGCCGCCGCGGCTGTTGCGCTGTGCGTTGACCCACTTGATGGCGAGCGCGGCCGAGCCGAGGTTGGCCGAGCCGCCCAGCTTCAGCAGCGTCAGCACCATGTAGGAGGTCATCTCCACGTCCACGGCGCGACTGCCGCCGACCTGGCTGCTGCGATCGCCTTTCCAGTACAGCTGGCCACCCATCGTGGTGCCCTTGGCCAATATCTTCTTGACGCGTGCGGCGCCCTCGGCCTCCTTCCCGGCGGCCACCAGCGCGTGCGCCACCAAGATCTCGGCGTAGAGTGTACTAAAGCTGGTGGCGGCCAGCAGGAAGCTGACGGCCTTGTTGACGGCCACCGCCTGGTCGCCGGCCTCCAGCAGCGCCAGCGTCACGAACGCCGTCATCGCCTCGTCGGCGCCGTTAGCCACGCCGCCGCGCATCTCCTTGTGGAAGAGGTCGCCGTACTTCTTGAAGGCACCGTTGGACTCCTGTCGCCTGACAATCCAGCGCGTACTGGTGGTCAGGTCCGCCTTGTCGATGGCGATGTAGCGGCTGGCGGCCACATACGAGCGCACCACGTACGCGGTCAGCCACAGCGAGCCCTTGTAGCGCGGCGGCGAGCGTTCCGGGAACGCCGAGTACGAGCCCTCTCGGCGCCGGTAGCGCAACTCACGCTGGTAACCTGCCGATAGCGGACAGCCCGGGGCGTGAGCAGGCGAGAAGCAGGTGCAGAGAGCGAGGCTGGGTGAGGTGGGTCTGAGGACAGGGGTGGGTTTGGGAGGGGGGGGGGGGAGTTGAGGACAGGGGTGGGTGAGGGGAGGGGGGGGGGGGGAGTTGAGGACGGGGTGGGTGAGGTAGGGGTTTGAGGACAGGGGGGGGGGGGGGGTTGAGGATAGGGGTGGGTGAGGGAGGGGGGGGGAGTTGAGGACAGGGATGGGTTAAGTGTGGGTCTGAGGACTGGGTGAGTGAGGTGTGAGTTTGAGGACAGGGGTGGGTGAGGGGTGTGGGGGGGGGGGATTTGAGGACAGGGGTTGGTGAGGTGGGGGTCTTTGGATATGGGTGGGTGAGGTAGGGGTTTGAGGATAGGGGTGGGTGAGGTAGGGGCTGGAGGATAAGAGTGGGTGAGGTAGGGGTTTGAGGACAGGGGTGAGTGAGGTGGGGCTTGAGGACAGGGGGGTGGGTGAGGGAGGGGGATCTGAGGACATGGGTGGGTGAGGGGGAGGGGGTCTCAGGACAGGGGTGGGTGAGGTAGGGGCTGGAGGACAGGGGTGGGTGATGTAGGGGCTGGAGGACAAGAGTGGGTGGGGTAGGGGTTTGAGGACAGGGGTAGGTGAGGTAGGGGTTTGAAGACATGGGTGGGTGAGGTAGGGGCCTGATGACAGGGGTGGGTGAGGTGGGTGTTTGAGGACAGGGGTGGGTGAGAGAGGGGGGGGGGCGAAGGACATAAGTGGGTGATAGGGGGGGGGGGGGGTCTAAGGGGAGGGATGGGTGAGGTAGGGGATGGAGGACAAGAGTGGGTGAGGTAGGGGTTTGAGGACATGTGTGGGTGAGGTAGGGGCCTGAGGGCAGGGGTGGGTGAGGTGGGGTTTGAGGACAGGGGGGGGGGGGGTGAGGGGTGGGGTGTGAAGACATGGGTGGGTGAGGTAGGGGTTTGAGGACAGGGGTGGGTGAGGTAGGGGCCTGATGACAGGGGTGGTGTGAGTGGGGGGTCTGAGGACAGGGGTTGGTGAGGTGGGGGGGGGGTGGTTGAGGACAGGGGTGGGTGAGGTAGGGGGTCTGAGGACAGGTGTGGGTGAGGTAGGGATTTGAGGACAGGGGTGGGTGAGGTAGGGGCTGGAGGACAAGAGTGGGTGAGGTAGGGGCCTGATGACAGGGGTGGTGTGAGTGGGGGGTCTGAGGACAGAGGTTGGTGAGGTGGGGGGGGGGGGGGGTTGAGGACAGGGTTGGGTGAGGTAAGGGGTCTGAGGACAGGGGTGGGTGAGGTAGGGGTTTAAGGACAGGGGTGGGTGAAGTAGGGATTTGAGGACAGGGGTGGGTGAGGTAGGGGTTTGAGGACAGGGATGGGTGGGGTAGGGGTTTGAGGACAGGGATGGGTGAGGTGGGGGTCTCAGGGCAGGGATAGGTGAGGTGGGACATACAAACAGTGGGAGTTGGGGAGGGGGATTGGAAGGGCTAGGGCCGGCTGAAGCGAGGACTAAAGGGCAGATACTGTTCCAGTGATGGTCGAGAGCAAGGAGGTAGCAGACCCAGCAGACCGGAGCTGAATATCACTGTAAATAAGCATTTAGTAGGAAAATGTAAGATTGTGGGATATGCTATCATTAAAATACATATTCGCCTCGAGTAAGATACAAATTAAAATAGTTTTATTTTTAGTGCTAACGTATGTGCGTTCTCTTGCATTTAAACGGACAAAGGCAATCTGTGCATGAGCAGTGTACGTCGATTTGAGTGGCGATCGGTTTGGTTTGACTGCAGCGCTGTTGTCTGACGGGAGCGGGCCGCGCTGCGCCGCTCACCTGTGATCATGTTGGCCGTGGTGCGGTGCTTGAGGCTCTCCGTCAGAAGCTTCACCTCGGCCAGGTACCGGCGCACCAGGATGTTGGGCACGAAGCCGATCATGTTCTGCTCACCGCAGCCGGTCGGCACGCGCACCAGGCGCTCCAGGTTCTGTGACGTCAGTGAGGGACAGATTGATATATAGGTGGTGCATTTTAACTGAATATGAAAAACAAGGTTTGGCTTAACCCTCGCCCGGGTAGGGGGGTAGGGGGAGGGGGGGTGCCAAACCCCGGTTTTTCACAAATAACTCGCGTAGTTTTCAACCGATTAAATAAAGCTTTCAGTACCCTATTGTTGAACAATTTGACACATACTCTCAAACTTATGAACTTCTAACCCACATGACCCGTGACCTATGATCTGTTTATCATGGTCATGTCAGGCGTAACTGGCGTCCCGTAGTATCGATGCATGTAACTTGTGCAGTTTCCGAGTGTTTGGTGTTCAGGAGCAAATGCACAGGTGTTCCCAGGTGACAGTTGTGGTTTCCACTGAGATTGTGACCTCAATTGACCTTTTCAGAGGTCATCCGAGGTCATTGACCTCCGATGACCTCAGATGACTTTTTTGCTTCTGGCGATTTCTAGGACATTTTGTGACGCTGATTTCAAATCTGGGATCCATTTTACATAATTATATGCTCCACTGGGGTCATGCGCTTCCACATGTCAACCTAGGTAATTGACCTCAGATGACTTGACATGACCTTTTTGGAATTTAACAGTTTCTAGGACATTTTGTGACGCTGATTTCAAATTTGGCACCCATTAACCCTATTTGTAACAGGCTCCTGGTTACCCCTACTTGTAACAGGGGGGGGGGGGGCGGATTCCGCCCCCACCACGGAGATCCCGAGATCTACCCGTCCGATTTGCAAAAATCAAACAGTGTTTGATTCCCCTCAACACGATCAACATTTCTAAAAAAAAACACAAAAAACGAAATTTTTGATAGGGGGTAACAGGGGGGCAAAAACTACAAATATTAGAGGTATTTGTGATCCAACACAGCTGTCATGTTTATCAACCGATTTTAACGCAACCGATGGGGATCGATAGAACTTGATGGGGCTGGCTGACAAGTTGAGGAGGCCAAGCTACATTTTGAGGGGGCTGAAGCTCCCTCAACTGAATAGGATCCTACACCCCTGGCAGGGCCCCGGGGCACCAGTTGACTGCGTGGCCACAGACCAAAGCTCTAGTTATCGCCTACCTCCGCAGATGGCGCAATCAGGTCACCCACGATGTTGACCCAGGCACGCTGCGAGTCCGGCACCAGATGGTTGGGCATATCGAGCTTGAAGTTCTCCACCTTGGGCACATCGGGGCTGCTCTCCTTGCAGATGAAGCCGGTGTTGACCTCCTCCTGGGGGAATCCCTCCGGCTTGACCACCAGGCTGCGGCGTAGCGCGTCACTGAAACACCAACAGACAGTCGGGTTGCAGACTGGCGTTCACACGGAGCGCCGCTGCGGAGTCACCGGCTCGTCACATGTCCGGCCACTGCACGCGGGTCGTGCCGCGTCTGCTCTCTCTGTCTCTCTCAGTGTGCCCGGCGAACCTTTCTCAGTGTGCCCGGCGAACCGGAACCTTGCGACTGGCAAGGGCGGCTGACACCCTGACGGCGCGCAGCGGTGCCCGCTCCCTCTCTCCGGAGCGGCGACACCCACCTGGCCTGGAGCGAGTTGGCAGAGCCGCAGGCGGAACCGCTGGTCGTGGCGGAGACAGTGATCTCCACCTTGCCGAGACTGCTGAACTGCAGAGGGAACTCCACCACCAACGGCTTGGAGGCGCGCACGCAGACCGTCTGGCTGTTGCCGCCTGACTCGACGCTGTAGTCACTGGACGGAGCCAGCGCCACCAACACCTGGCCACAGCCGATCACAGCGTCAACCAACACCTGGCCACAGCCGATCACAGCGTCAACCAACACCTGGCCACGGTCGATCAAAGCGTCAACCAACACCTGGCCACAGCCGATCACAGCGTCAACCAACACCTGGCCACAGCCGATCACAGCGTCAACCAACACCTAGCCACAGCCGATCACAGCGTCAACCAACACCTGGCCACAGCCGATCACAGCGTCAACCAACACCTGGTTACAGCCGATCACAGCGTCAACCAACACCTGGCCACAACCGATCACAGCCGAAAGATGAGCTCACCGACAGGCCTGCAGGCAAAAAGTTGAAGACGGAAATCTTGAGCGGCAGCAACTCTCCGCGTTTCACCGAGTACGGCACTTGGATCTGTGCGAAGAACGGCTTGAAGGTGGTGATGGAGGCCGAGTCGGACAGACCGAAGCCACTCTGCGCAGGAAAACAGAACACAGCAGGTCGGTTAGGAGAGCAATGCAGTGTAGGCATAAGGTGACGGTATGATGCTATGTAATGTGATGCTAGCGCCGCACTACATGCATGCGGCCAGGTTAAAGGAAACCAGTCACTTTCGTAATGGAGTATTTAACCAAGATAGCCTTGTTGAAGGCCATGGCGAGAAATCACTTACGGCATACTCTGGGTGTAACGACTTTCCTGCCGAATATATTTCATGCTTTGTCCTGTCATTCAGCGCTGTGTCGAAAAGCTTCACATGGTAGCATGTGTAGAACTTAGAAGCAGCGTTACTGGACAAGCGAGCGAACCCTTCGCCACTTGCAATAGTTTGTTAGTTGTTCAAGCAATGATAAGATGCTCATTACATTTCCGCTTCCAAATTTTGTAAATAATTATTAAACATAGGATCCGAGCTTGCACAGCCTTCCTTCGAAGATGTACAGTTAACTTCCTTTCTCCTTTTGAAGCACACAATGTCATAACAACATGCACCACTTTCGAAATATGCGCCTGATTGCCTTTAATCTAATCCCGGCGTGACAGTTTTTCTCATGACAAACTTAGGTAGATTGACAGCCCAATGCACAATGCCGGACTTGAGATGGGAGCCTGAAGACAACAAATGATGTTTTAAAATATGAAAAATACATATCAGAAATCAGAACTGTGTACATTATTGACAACAAAAATCATCACTACACGTAATATGTGGGTAGAGCCTAGACTACAGGTAATTACTATAACTGATGAGTAAAATCCATCCGAGGATACTCTCTGACAGCCTGTTTGGCGCTGGGACGGCAGGTGGGTGGTCACATGTACCTAAAGCCGCCCGGCGGTTCAGCCGCCACGTGGCACCTGCTCCACTTACTTCGAGTCCGCTGCAGAACGCCGATGCTACCCAGCTGGTGATGGTGTCGGGCATTGTCTTGGTGATGGCAGAACTGCCTTTGGGTCTGAAGACGGGATCACAGTCAGCGGACAGGCTTCCTTCTACTGAGCCAGGCACCGGCAAACGGTACAGAGGTGTACACACGGTACAGAGGTGTACAAACGGTACAGAGGTGTACAAACGGTACAGAGGTGTACAAACGGTACAGAGGTGTACAAACGGTACAGAGGTGTACAAACGGTACAGAGGTGTACAAACGGTACAGAGGTGTACAAACGGTACAGAGGTGTGCAAACGGTAAAGAGGTGTGCAAACGGTACAGTAGTGTGCACACGGTACAGAGGTGTGCAAACGGTACAGAGGTGTGCACACGGTACAGAGGTGTACACACGGTACAGAGGTGTACAAACGGTACAGAGGTGTGCACACGGTACAGAGGTGTGCGAACGGTTCAGAGGTGTGCACACGGTACAGAGGTGTGCAAACGGTACAGAGGTGTGCAAACGGTACAGAGGTGTGCACACGGTTCAGAGGTGTGCAAACGGTAAAGAGGTGAGCAAACGGTACAGAGGTGTGCAAACGGTACAGAGGTGTGCAAACGGTACAGAGGTGTGCGACATGCAGCCGGTACGCTTACGTTATGTCACATATTTGCATTTCTGCCAATTTTTAGATTGAACATGGTATAAATCATACAGTTGGTGCCTACCACTAGTCATGCCTAATGTGCTTTCGAAGGAGAAACCAGCAACAACTGACTTACTACAAGTTGTTTTTGCTTTATCACTGGCGGTTTGAGCGATATCTATCCATTGCCATTGCAGAAAATGCAAGTCGGAGCTCACTTAAAGTTGCAGTCAAATAAAATGAATTCGCCGCTGTCTCACTCACACACTAGCACGTCATGCACGACACCCACACGCACACAGATATACGCGAACAACGCTCACGCAGAGTTAACAAAAGCATGCAGCTAGGCAGATGGCCACATCACCTGTAATAAATGCATGGCCCTATATTGGTTCTCACTAAGTGGAGCACCTGGGGTTTGCCGAGCCTGGAGGGCAGACAAACGTCTGCTTCAGGAGTTCAGGACAAGAGCTGGATTGTCGCAGGTACCCGCTTCAGAATACCACGCTGAACATTCACAAGACCAAGTGGCCTGTTCAGCAGTGTGGAGCAGTCCTGTTCGACGTGAACGCCGGGCCCAGACAGACAGACAGACGGAACATGAACACTAGTTGTTCACAGTCTGGGCAGCCGACGAAGGCCGAACGTACACAAGTCTTGCCGCAATTTGTGACAAGCGAACTTCAAGAGACGGTCGCATAGGATGCTTAACCCTATTTGTAACAGGCTCCTGGCTACCCCTATTTGTAACAGGGGGGGGGGGGCGGATTCCGCCCCCCCCGGATATCTCGAGATCTACCCGTCCGATTTTCAAAAATGAAACGGTGTTTGGTTCCCCTCAACAAGATCTACATTTATAAATAACAAAAAATATACATTTGGGATAGGGGGCAACAGGGGGGCAAAAACTACACATTTTAGTAGTATTTTTGATCCAACATAGCTTTCATGTTTATCGACCGAATTTAACACAACTAATAGGAATCGATAGAGATTGAATTGGAAATTGATATATGACGGTGACGTTTGAAAATTCAAAAATCATAGGCGTGTGCAGGTCACTCAATATGGGGGTGAAGTAAATGCGTAATCAAACCATTTTTTTATGTTGTTTTTTGATAAATGAAATGGTATGTGATTGAGACATTAGAAAAACAGTTATAAATCTTATTTTTTGCCATAGGCGGTACCAGGTTAGTGAAAAAGGGGGTAAAATTGGGAAAAAGTATTAACCGCAGACAAGTTGCTACCCAGCACTATACATATGTTACTGATCGTAGATAGTTCCTTTTTGCATGTTGTACTTCAACATAGGCGTATCCAGGATCCAAATTGGGGCGGCGCAAGACCTTTTGATAAGTATATTATCCGCTATTATGATACTCACTAGTCAACAGTGACTATTTCACTTACAACTTCAATTAACATTGCTTACCCCCCTTTTTACCCTACCTGGACTCGCCTATTATCTTATAATCGTTCGTAGAGTAGCCTATGGTGCGTGTTTCATCCGAAAACTGCAGTATGTTATGTCATTGTACGCCCATGCCTCTTAGTTTCCTTGCAATAATATGACCCCCTTTCTTCCATTCCTGAGCGCGCCTCTGCAAAAAAATGACTTTATTCCCTTTTCTGGTCTCATATGTGCATATATTATTATAAGCTAAACGTATATTGCGCCGTTATCGCTGGCATATCGTCATCACCATGCCAGTCACCCCCCTTTTCATGTTCCTGAACACGCCCCTGAAACTCTATATGTAATAAATTATGCAAATAATGGAAGCAGAAGCTATCTTTTACATCTTGATAGCTATAAATGCCCCTTACATTGCTCTATTGGCTTCCCGCAGAGCATCGAATACTTCCTGGAAATCCCCCCCCCCCCTTTCAAGCCCCTGAAACCACCTCTGCCAAGCAATTTTTATGATATTTCATTAACATCAACTAATTTGCACTTGTTGCAATCACCGTAAGTCGATGTAACTCCTTCATACTTAATGCAGTTAGGAAGAAACCGTGAGGATCGCATTTCCGTATTATCGCCAAATTTCGCCTCCGAACCCACCCAAAACTGTGCCCTGGAACCGCCTCTGTTCACGTTAAGAACTTAAAATTTTGACTCCAAATGCGAAGTTCAATTCTATGAAAAGTCCCAAAATGTCATAGGCCTGCTCCCTGCCGTTCTGGAGATATCTGCGAAAAACATGAGGGGGGGGGGGGCGGAATTCGCCCCCCCCCCTGTTACAAATAGGGTTAAGCAGAGCTGGCATTAATCCATGGGGGGTTACGCGGCCAATGGCCTGTGCTCTCCCGGCCAGACATATCCAGAAACGGTGTTTCCCCGAGGTCGCGGATAATCTGTTGAAAGCGCTCGAGCCGATGCCCATCCAACAAATGTGAATAGACAATCGAAGAGCATCCTGATCTCCATCAGGACCATTTTACGAAATGATTGTCTTACTGCAAAAATATGGCATATGTATACGCCTATACGGCTATACAATCCTACAATTATACCTATATACGTGTACTAATACATATGTTTTATACACTAATACAACATATGTACATACATATGTATATATCGTTATTCGTTATCATTATACCAAGCGTAAAAGCATGCATTAACGATAAGGAGAATACTTTCAGCCATACTTATATTACCCACCTATCCTGCCTTTGTAGCTTAGACGGTTGTTACAAACACTAGGGGCAGTGGTGCCGGGCTGGCCGTGGTGCTCGTGATAAACCGGCCGACACCGGACTGAGCACGCACAAACCGAGTAGCCACTCGGGAGGTGCGCCGCCGCCGGCGGTAAATGAAAGGGCGTCTGGTTGGACGTCGGTTCCTCTGACATGACCTGGTCTCCAGCACCAGGTTTGTGAGCGGCAGAAACCCTGCCAGCTGGCGGCGAAACGGCAGGGCAGAGAAACGTTACAGACGCGGCGAGCGGGGGAGGAGAGCAAGGTGAAAAGGGAGAGAGAATTTCAGTTCACCGAAGCCTTCGCTAAGGCCATGATTTGTTGCCTGGACCCTGTGTTGCCTGGCCCCCATGGTTTGTTGCCTGGACCCTGTGTTGCCTGGACCCCATGGTTTGTTGCCTGGCCCGCCTCCTCCGGGTGGATACACCGGTCAGGAGCAACTATATCGAGCGTCACAGCGACTCGAGCCCGCCTCCTCAGGGTGGATACACCGGTCAGGAGCAACTATATCGAGCGTCACAGCGACTGGAGCCCGCCTCCTCAGGGTTGATACACCGGTCAGGAGCAACTATATCGAGCGTCACAGAGACTCGAGCCCGCCTCCTCAGGGTCGATACACCGGTCAGGAGCAACTATATCGAGCGTCACAGCGACTGGAGCCCGCCTCCTCAGGGTTGATACACCGGTCAGGAGCAACTATATCGAGCGTCACAGCGACTCGAGCCCGCCTTCTCAGGGTGGATACACCGGTCAGGAGCAACTATATCGAGCGTCACAGCGACTCGAGCCCGCCTCCTCAGGGTGGATACACCGGTCAGGAGCAACTATATCGAGCGTCACAGCGTCTCGAGCCCACCTCCACAGGGTGGAGGAGTTTCCTGCCCGGCCTTCCACCGATTCACCTACACCAGACGAGAAACGACATTTACATTAACAAAAATCATATAGATAAACTATAATTTTCAAGTCGTGAAAAACGGCAATTTACATTGGAATCAAAGTTGGTATACAAATATGGTGGAAATCGGACATGAATTCAATAAGAGCAACATTTAAATTGAAATTAAATGTTAATAATTTGATGGGGATAAAATATCCCACAATTTTATTTTCACAGAGTTCGGCTAAATACAAGTTTCTGGTTAGCAATGTACTCTAAATTGAAAGCTTACCATGCCCACCATTCGGCTAAATTCATATAGAATACACGGCTTGACTATGAACTGCGGAGCGATAACGTGTGTATGTATGTACATACAGACGACCTATGTGGTTTGTATCGTCCAGACCGCAGATGTCGCAGCCAAGTCATGTGACTCAGGGACATCCGGGACATTCCACGACAGATCGACCAAGGGTTCACACCGCCACATTTTTTATCTTGATGACATTTTGTCTATAGGGTTATCTTGTGCCCTGAACTCGATTTTGGCATCGGCAGATCCCTAAGGTCAACGGTTCTCAAGATATAGCATCGGGCATTTTTGCGAGGTCACGCTGCATGGTAATCTTTGGAGGCGAGTAGCTCCAAAACCACCCAACATAATGTATCATGTAGGCATATGACTGCAATGAACTGGGAAACATTCTGATGATATCCGATTTTCAAAATTTTGACTTCTCATATTAAAGCTTTCATATTAAGGCTTACGATTTATCTCGAGATAGGAAGAAAATAAAAAAAGGTAATATTTCTAAAAATATTGTATTGTATTTTTTTAATATTTCAGTGTTTTGCCAATACAGCATTTTAACCCGCGCACTGCAGGGGGTGATTTCCGCGCCCCCCTCAGGTTTTTCAAAGATAGCGAAAAAACGGCGGCGCGCAGCGACGCAGGGTTTTGATACACCTGTTAGGACATCAATTGCGCACACTTTGAGAAACAAATATGCTCGGGTCATCTCAGGTCAGGTCACCAGACCAAGTCAAGTGACCCCACCACCAATTTTTTTTGCAGTTGTGCCAAAGCCAGAGTTTTTCACCGATCAGGTTGAAACTTGCAGGATTTCATGAGGGCATCCGTACTTACAATTCCTTTCACTCGGAATTTTGATATCGGTGACCTAAGTTCAGGTCAATTTCGTAACCTCCCCATAATAAGTCAATGGGGAAATATACAAATGCTTCCTATTTCAAGGATATGAATGGTACTAGTCCAATTACTTCTGGATCATGTTATTATGGGATATTCTTGATGATCCAATTGTAAGTTTTGTTCAGTGACACCTATTGGGTCATTTTAGGTCATGCGAGGTCACCATCACTTTTTTGTCAATAACTCTCGACATAATGAAGATAGAGAGGTAAAACAGACATACATGTGTTTTTCTCGTCGAGACACGTCTTCCCATATGCAACATGCCCTACTTGGGTCACCACTTGACCTTGACCTAAGGTCAAATTGTTAAGTTGACTTAACAAGGTCACCATATAAGTCATTTAAAGCGTCTTGACAAGATAAACGCAGTGGTGTAAACAGTTTTTCGTTATCGTTGTTAAGTAAAAAGTTAATAGCAAAAAACGATTTAGAAAAAAAAATGATTTTTTCCCCTTTTTGACCTTTGGAGCCTCAAATATTGATCTGAGATCAAATCTGAGGACACCTTAGCGATTACAAATTGCACTGGCTGGCGTTTGCTTTTTTCCTTTTGTTTCTAACTATCATCGTTTCTAAGATATATGGGAATTTCTGGAGCGATGTCCTAAAACAGGGAAAAAAATGGAAAATTTGACCTTTGATGACCTCTGGTGACCTCAATTTTGACCTGACTTAAAAAAACACAGAAATACTTTCGATAGAACATGTATGAAGCTATCAAATGCCTTTTTCCGCTTCTTGCTACGTTGCGTAGTTTTCGGATTTATCAGGGGGGGGGGCGAAAATCACCCCCTGCAGTTCGTGTGTGGCGCAAAGCCCCTGCAGTGCGCGGGTTAAAGCATTTGCAGTAGAATACCGCCACTGGCACTGCAGGCATAGGGTGGTGGGGTCAACGCGCCACAAAAATGACCAATGACCAAACCCCCTTAACCCCTCCCCCAAAATTATTGGTACAGGTATGTTCAAAACAGTAGGTAATAAGCAATGCACATTATGAACCCATGAGGGTGTTGGAAATATATATCCTACGTTACTTGCCGGAAAACCGAATGCCATGGAAAAGTATACACATGCCTTCAAGTCAGGCACGTAGCCAAGGGGGGGGGGGGGGGGGGGGGCGCCGGATGCACCCCCCCCCCCCCCCGCCCCCTGGAGGCCAGGAGGGCCCTTTTCGGCTGCGGAGGACCCTTTTCGGCGCGCGTAGCGCTCCGAAAAGGGCCGACGAGACCGCGCGAAGCGCGGTATAATGGCCTCTTTCCCACGCGAAGCGTGTTCTTTAGAGAGTTTAGAGCACCTCAGAGGCCCTTTAGGGACACCAGGGCCCTCTCTGGAAAGACCAGAGGTCCTCTTGGACGTTCAAAAGAGCCCTGTGCATGTCAGGGGGCCCCTGGCCAGACTAAAAGGGTCCCTGCGCGGGTCAGAGGGTCCCCGAACACGTCGAATGGGCCCCTATCCAGCACAGAGTGGGCCCTGGGCAGGTTTGAGAGGCCCCTGAACAGCTCGGCTGGGCGACAAAGCAGCCAGCGCAGTCCCTTGCCAGGTCATAAGGGCCCCTGAGCAGGTTCGAGGGCCCTTGGTCAGACCCCAGAGGGACCCTGGGAAGTTCAAAGGGCCCCTGTGCAGGTCAGAGGGGCCCCTGAACAGACCGAAAGAGCCCCTAGGTGGGTCAGGACTAGTGGTGTCAATCGGTTACCGAAATTTCGGTACCGAAAAAACGTTGTGACCGATTTCGTAATCGGTCGGTCAGGCTTATCAATTTTTGGACACTTTTCGGTCAGTTAAACAATTCACTTTTCTGTCACAATTTTACACATTATATCCAGCAAATTTGCTCCAAATTCAATCAATTAATGAAATACTAAATAGAACACATCATTATTATATCAAGATTGGAGATATTGCTCACAAGAGGAAGTGAGGTCCTTAAAAATAAGTATTGTATACCATCTTAAGTAGCAAGCACAAACTAGTAACCAGTATGCCCCTCCAACTTTGTCCAGATAAAATCTATTTTTTCCTAGTATGTATGTATTTATGCAATATGCATTATGCTGCAAATTAATATTCAATGATTGAGGTCACATTTTGTCATCCTGTCTTGCTTGCAGCATGTACTACTTTGCTTTGTAAATGTATTTGGTTTCTTTTTTCACAAATATGAATTATACTGTCTTTTTGGAAACTGTAAATGTGTGTTTTATGATGTTAAACACAACTATTTTTGCCAGTGTGTTATCTACATAAATAAGTAAAAAATTGGAAAATAGGTCAAATTTGGGATATTTTTGCACTCAACCGAAATCAGTCGTTATTCGGTCAACCGAAATGCCTTCCATTCGGTATCGGTTTGGAATCGGTCAGGATTTTTTCTTTGGGAAAATGACATCACTATTCAGGACGGCCCCGAACACGTCGAATGGGTCCCTAGCCAGCACAGAGGAGCCCCTGGGCGGGTCGAAAGGCCACTGAGCATGTCAGCAGGGCGAAAAAGCAGCCATCGCAGTCCCTTGTCAGGTCGGAAGGGCCCCTTAGAAGGTGGAGGGCCCCTGAACAGACCAGAGGGCCCTGGAAAGTTCAAAATGCCCCTGCGAAGATCGCAGGGGCCCCTGACCAGACAGAAAGGGCCTCTGAGCGGGTATGAAGGACCCCTGAACATGCCGAATTGGCCCCTGGCCAGCACATAGGGGTCCCAGGGCAGGTTGGAGGGCCTCTTGAGCATGTATGTCGGCAGGGCGACAAAGCAGTCAGCGCAGTCCGACCAGAAGAGTCGCTGGGCAGATCGGAGAGACTCCTGGGCAAGTCAGAGGGGCTCCTGGCTAGACCGAAACGGTCCCTGGGCCGGTCGGAAGGACCCTTGAACATGCCGGACGAGTTCCTAACCAGACTGGAGGTGCACCTGGTCAGGTCAGAGTGGCCCCTGAGCATGTCGGCAGGATGACAAAGCAGCCAGTTCAGTCCCAGGCCAGGTCGGAAGGACCGCTGAACAGGCCGAATGGGCCTCTTGACACACAAGAGGGGCTTCTTGAAAGGTCAGAGGAATCCCTGGTCAGACCGGGATGACCAAAAGCACGTAGAGATCCCAGATGAAGATTAAATACAAAGAGGACTTTTTTATGTCATTTTTTTTTCATTTTCGTTGTGCCTATACCCCTTCCACGTCAAAAGCGGCATTTTGTTTTGTTTCATATTAAGGCTTTACTATTTATCTCGAGAAAAAAAACAGTTTTTTCGATAAATATTTTATTATATTTTGTAATACTTACAAAAAAGATCGGACCTTTCGGGTATATTGTAACACCCTTCGTCAGCGATTAAGAGGCATTCGGTAACAAGTGATTGTTCGTCTTTAAGACGAGCAATGACATGTTACCGAATGCTTCCTAATCGCTAACGAAGGGTGTTACAATATGGCCGAAAACTCCAATTTTATTTTTTCTTGTAGTCAGCCCTCTTTGTATTTAGTCCTCGCCCGGGTACGGGGTGAATGCCACCCCGTCGGTTTTTCGGGAATAACTCATGTAGTTTTAAACCGATTGCAATGGAACTTTTAGTACCCTACGTTTGAACAATTTGACGCATACCCTAAGCAATTTGAACTTCTAAACCACATGACCCGTGACCTACGACCAAGGTCATGTCAGACGCAACTGGCGTCCCGTAGTATCGATGCATGTAACTTCTGCAGTTTCCGAGTTTTTTTTTTTGTTCAGGAACATATGCGTAGGTGTTCCCAGGTGACATTTGCGGTTTCCACTGATATTGTGACCTCGTTTGACCTTTTCAGAGGTCAACCGAGGCCATTGACTTTCGATGACCACATATTACTCTTTTGTTTTGCTTCTGGCGGTTTCTTAGGACATTTTGTGACGCTGATTTCAAATGTGGGATTCATTTTACATAATTGTATGCTCCACTGGGGTCATGCGCTTCCACAGGTCAACCGAGGTCACTGACCTCAGATGACCTGACATGACCTTTTTGGAATTTGGCAGTTTCTAGGACATTGTGACGCTGATTTCAAATTTGGAACCCATTAAGCATTATGATATGCTCATTCACGATTCTAGCTCGATTAAATTCAATGTATACGCATTTACAATTTGTATGACTTTTGGTTCATTGACATGACCTCAGAGGTCACATAATGAACCAATACCTTAAAATCGGATATCAGCGGCTTCCTCTCATCACAAGTAACACGCTCGTTTTCAAATCGAAGCTCTAGCTCAACTAGGGGCGAAAGGCTAAGGGGGTAGGGGGGGGGGGTGAGGTCGTACCAACCCCTGCTACCCGAACACGCAGTGATTTTGCTCTACCCGGGCGAGGTTTAATACATATCACCCACTCCACATCATGTATTTTCGCGGATCCAGATCCTCCGCCGCAACCCCGAATGCTGTGCAAGTGGCGGTCTTCTACTGCAAATGCCCTTAAAATGTTGTATTGACAAAAACTGAAGTATTAAAAAAAATAAAAAAAATAAAAAAAATATTTTTCATATCACGAGATAAATAGCGAACATTTAATATACAAAATGTAATTTTTGACGGAGAAGGGGTATAGACACAAAGTATAAAACAATGTGACGTCATCGAACAATCAAAATTCAAAACTTTGAAAATAATAGATGATCAAAATGTTTCCCAGTTAATTGCGGTCACGACGATATGCCTATATGATGCATTATCTTCATTGGTTTTGGAGCTACAGGCCTCCTCCGATTACCCTGCAGCGTGACCTCGCAAAAAAATCCCGAGGCTATATCTCGAGAACCGTTGGCCTTAAGGGTCTGGAGATGGCACCATCCACTTAAGGGCACAGGAAAACCCTATTGACAAAATGCCATCAAAATACAAAATATGGTGGTGTGAACTTTGATTTTTTTTAGTCGATCTGTCATGGAATGCCCTATGCCTGTCCTAGCCACCTGTGACGTAACACCGCGTCACGGCTCCGTCACATGCGGCTAGCCTGGGACAGCCGTGACATGGTGTGACGCCACTGACTGATTTGACGTCACAGGCGGCTAGCCTGGGACAGCCGTGACATGGTGTGACGTCACTGACTGATTGGAGTCAAGCGTGTCAAAAGAAATGAAACAACCTAACACACCAACATAGACTTCTTGTTTCACGACAGGATCAAGAGCGTTCCGCTTCAGGCAGCTGCCTGGCCAGTTCTCCTCGGGGCAGAATGGAGTGTCAACGGAAGTCCAAACTTGCACCACGAGGACGCGTCGATTCTACCACGAGGACGCGTCGCTACCACCCCAAGGACGCGGCGTTGATACCACCACGAGGACGCGGCGTCGATACCACCACGAGGACGCGTCGCTACCACCCCAAGGACGCGGCGTTGATACCACCACAAGGACGCGGCATCGATACCACCACGAGGCCACGTCGATACCACCACGAGGACGCGGCGTTGATACCACCACGAGGACGCGTCGCTACCACCCCAAGGACGCGGCGTCGCTACTACCACGAGGACGCGGCGTCGATACCACCACGAGGACGCGGCGTCGATACAACCACGAGGACGCGGCGTCGATACCACCACGAGGACGCGTCGCTACCACCCCAAGGACGCGGCGTCGATTCCACCACGAGGACCCGGCGTCGATTCCACCACGAGGACGCGTCGATACCACCACGAGGACGCGGCGTCGATACCACCACGAGGACGCGTCGATACCACCACGAGGACGCGGCGTCGATACCACCACGAGGATGCGTCGATACCACCACGAGGACGCGGCGTCGATACCACCACGAGGACGCGTCGATACCACCACGAGGAGGCGGCGTCGATACCACCACGAGGACGCGGCGTCGATACCACTACGAGGACCCGGCGTCGATTCCACCACGAGGACGCGGCGTCGATACCACCACGAGGACGCGGCGTCGATACCACCACGAAGACGCGGCGTCGATACCACCACGAGAACGCGGCGTCGATTCCACCACGAGGCCACGTCGATACCACCACGAGGACGAGGCGCCGATACCACCACGAGGACGCAGCGTCGATTCCACCACGAGGACGCGGCGTCGATACCACCACGAGGACGCGGCGTCAATACCACCACGAGGACGCGGCGTCGATTCCACCACGAGGACGCGGCGTCGAAACCACCTATCTCGGCTGGCTCTGACTCCCGCTCCAGCTGCGGCCACAGCTCACTCCACGCTGCCGGCCGAACTGGGGCAGACCGGGGCGGCCGACTCGCCCGAGCGCCTGCAGATCGAACAGGAACGTCTCTGGGAACAGAGAGCGCACCGCCGGCGCCGGTCCCGCCTCCTGTGCAGCCACTGTGGTTACCGAATTTTGTTTGGTCTTGACGTCGTCGAAGACATGAGCAGCCGAACTATAGCCAGCATCTCCACGGCTAGCCGTGCTTGAACCGGCATATCCAGGATAGTATCCGGTTTCTATACCTCTGGTCTTCTAACCAGAGGTATAGAAACCGGATACTATCCTGGACATGCCGGTTCAAGCAAGCTAGCCGTGGAGATGCTGGCTATAGCCAGCATCTCCACGGCTAGCTGTGCTTGCTTATAGTGCTGACTTCTGATGGTGAACTGTGGTCTTCTGCTGGCGACCTCTGATCTTCTGATGGTGACCTCTGTTCCTCTGAGAGGCGACCTGTGACCTTGTGACCTTCTCTCAGTAATAGCCATTTTAAGAACTCTGGCAGCCGAACTATAGCACCTCACTATTCACTGGCTGTCCAATTGGAATGCTGCTGTTGAACGAGGTGGCACAACATGCCCAGTTGTTGTTGGAAACAGCAAACCCCGTGTCCTAGCCCCATCAAAGGAACGCTAAAGTGAGTCGAAGGCTGGCAGATGTCAAACCCCATTCCTCTCGCTTCTGAATGGAGCCTCAGAAAACCTGCTGACAACTGGAAAATGAATGTCAGCTGAGCCGCTCTCCAGGGCGCTTGGCAGCCGGCTCACCCGAGCGCCTGCAGATCGAACAGGAACGTCTCGGGAAACAGAGAGCGCACCGCCGTCTCCACCGGCGCCGCTGGAGCCTCCGGTGCAGCCACTGTGGATGTCGCAAATCCTTTGGTCATGACGACGTCTAA
>JAXIVJ010012557.1:0-39982 GCA_036785665.1 Chirona hameri
CTTGAGAAATAAATGGTGATGCTTTAACATGGAAGTCAATGAGAAAGTGGTCATTTCGTGATGGATTAACCCTCGCCCTACGAGAGTTTTTCACCTTCGCCCTACGGGGGGGGCTGACAGGGCCCCCTGTTAACTTCCAAACCAAGCAACTTAGAGCAATGCGGTAAGAACCAGCATGTTGCCTGTCATGAGAGGAATCTAACGGTATGCGATTTTTAGGTTTCAGGTCAACAGATGACCTTCCAGGGCAAGTGAATGACCTCGGATTTACCACGTCCAGAACAGAGATTTTGCTCTGCAGAAAACATCAAAATTAGACATTGATAAATGTAAATACAAAGGCATGTTCCTAGACCAGTTTTGGCTCAGAAATGCAAAAAAAAAAAAAAATTATTTGTTCGTATCTTGTCAAAAAAGTCAAAAAACGTTATTAAAAAAAATGACGTCATCAGTTTCTTACACTTAGAGAGCCATCACTCAGTCAAAAACAAGGCCATAGAGACTAGGTAGACCCGTCCGGGGTAGGCAGCGAAATGCGTGATGTCACGGGCACGTGACGTCACACGCCTCCTATTCAAATAGTGTTAAATCGGCCTACTTTCGCGTCCTACCATTTGCATACCTTAGGTGCCAGAGGGATAAATTGAGCACTAAATGATAGATTGAAACGCCATCTACAGCTCGCTTTTGGGACATTTTCTCCTAAATTGCAAGGGTGAGCCGCTAGACGATGTCGAAACGAGGCATGCAACCGAGCGAGGCACATGCGCATATAAGGCAATGTTTGGATTTGGGCCACGGGAAACTGTCGCTGGATGCTGTTTTTGGTTGAAGTGCGAATTTTGTATTATTTCACCTGGTTGTTGATGAAGTAAGGTGACTTGAGGATACTTTGTAGTAGTATCTATCAGGTGAAAGTATTTTTACATCTGGATTACACTTGTTTCACCTACAATTATGTTGAAGATCGTTGCGTGACGAATGCGCCACCGTAAATAAACATGGCGGCCGCGCCGGTCGAAGGCGTAATTCTTTTGGTAGACCGAGAAGTGCCACGAGACGGTCTACGAAAGGAAATACGCTTCTCCCGAATTGGTGGAAATCGAGCTGGAAAGTGACACCATGGGACAGGGTGGACACGTAACGGAGATAGCCATCACACCCCCCTGAGTCAAAAATGAAGATATTGCTTTGAAATTTGGTATGGGTATTTTCCATACTCAGTACTCTCACATATATTCCAGTTTTTTTAATATCTTTGAAAATTTTGATTTTGTGGGGATTAAAAAAAAAATAGGGGTTAAAACCCCCAAATTTTTCAAATCCGAGATCGCCATTTTAAAGAGAATGCCATTTTGTATCTTTGGTGAATTGCGTTTGCAATTTGTTTCGAAACTCTGTTTTCTACGATTTTGTAAATATTTCGAATTTTTTACCAACATGACGTCATCAAAACATGATTATCTCCCAAACTACTCAACCAATTTCAATTAAAGTTTTACAGCCTACGTCTAATTGTTGTAAAC
Source organism: Chirona hameri (assembly GCA_036785665.1). NCBI lineage: Eukaryota > Metazoa > Arthropoda > Thecostraca > Balanomorpha > Balanidae > Chirona > Chirona hameri. Next base: position 1,527 of record JAXIVJ010012557.1, read on the forward strand.
TCAACTGCCAAAAATTTCAGCAAAATGCATTGCATGTGTAAAAAGTTATTCAAGATAAACCTCAGGGGGGCCTGTCAGGCGAGGGTTAAGGCGAGAAAGGCGAGAAAGTGGTCATTTCGGTGATATATTAAGCATTTCGGTGATGGATGGGTGATGTAAAAACCCTGCCTTTTAGGAATAATAAAAGGAGTATGTAAAATTAGCAGCTGATTGATATTGCCCAATCTATAATTTTGAGGCCCGTCGCCTCAGAATTGCCTGAAACTTGACAGGTAGGTTGTCCTTGCCACGCTAAACACGAAAAACGTAAAATTATCCTGAAATACGGGCTACTTTTACAGTTATAACGTTTAAAGTTTGAATGTCTGTCAGTTGAATATCTGGCTAACTTGACGCGGAAAGCCTCCAATTCCTGCACAGTCGTTTCAAAATAAAGGAAGACGGACATTCAAAACTTAAAAAATGTATAACTCTGAAAGTAGCCCGTGTTCCAGGCTAATCTTACGTTTTTCGTGTTCAGCGTGGCAAGGAGGGCCTACCTGCCAAGTTTCAGGCGATTCTGAGGCGACGGGACTCAAAACTGTAGATCTCTAAAAACAGTATAACTCTGAAAGTATCCCGCGTTCCAAACTAATTTTACGTTTTTCGTGTTCAGCGTGGCAAGGAGGACGTACCTGCTAAGTTTCAGGAAATTCTGAGGCTACGTGCCTCAAAATTGTAGATTGATACTACTGGGTAATATCAATCTACTGCTAATTTGACGTAGCTTAATAAAAGAGACAAATATGACGCAGCTATGTCAAATATGTACATTTATTTTGCCCTTGTATATTGCTTTCAATATTTATGCTGTTTTCACATTCGTTTTTGTTTGATGGATGTTGATGTTGGATTAGGCTATTCTCTTTTAAAATGACTTTTACTGAAGTGGCCCTCGACTTTTCAACACCATGACCAGGTATATCTTGTGAAAATAATGTTTGTCTGGCTAAAAATTGAAGGTTGTGGTAATACTAAATTTAAACTCATTTGATTTGGGTCTATGGTTATTTGTGGTCTTTTTCCAGCTCAGGATGATTGGTATGCCTTCACGTCTTTCACACACCAAAATATTTATAATATTGTTCAAGTTCTTCATTAAGTGTCAATTTCACCAACATATTTTAGCTCAAAATGTAATATAACTTTTGCCAACTGCGTAAGGGTGCATTCTAATGTTAAATGTGTGACCTATCCAGAACTAAGCCCAATGTAAAATATGCTACACTCAATCTTGTTTTGCTCATGTTTTTATGTTAACACCTATAGATTGCCATTTTGTGGGTGTCTGAAATTGACAAAAATGTTACCCATTTGTCAGTAAGCAGTGTTGTTCTATAGTGTTTATGACCCAACTGAATATGACCCTGCACCCCTGGGTACCTACATAGTCTTTCTCAGTAATTTTGGGATAACATTTGTACTACCTATTGTTGGATTTTAAATGTTATTTTATGACAAACTTTACTAACATTTTAAAGTTTGTCCTTTTCTGTGTTCATATATTTATTAATTGTTTTGTTATGATTGTTATTGAAAAATCCTTTGGTCAAAAATCCTTTGGTTTTGCGTACCGTTTACAGTATTTATTTACTTGGGTAGGCATTCACTGGCAATGTTGGGGTTGTAATATTTATGATTGGGGTTGTAGTTTTTGAGGATGCAGTTGTAGCTACAACCCCAAAAGTATATAAAGTTCCGCATGTGCTTATGTACATATTTGCTTCAGAATCCCGCGGATGAATTTTCCCGGATGCCTTCTCCCGCGTTCATATTCCCTCGGCGTAATGTGGTTATTCCTCGCTGAAGGTTGTGGAACGTCAACGGCATATGCCATGGTCGCTTAGTGATTACTGACTGATAACTTGCGACATTGCGGAATCCATGGTGATTCATTGTTGTGTTCGTTTACGTATGGGCGCCGCTGTGTTCCCGCTGGACGTCTGCTGAAAACCGCCACTGCCGCGAGAGTGATTTATTATCAAGCTTTGGGACGCGCAAAGCGAATCAAGACATCAGATTGGAAATTGAATTGCATTGTGCCGCGTCGGGCCTCCTTTTTTCGGCGGACACTGACAAGTGTGGCTGACCGGCGCACATTGGGCGGGTAGCGGCATTTAGCACGACATAATTGTGTATCTGCTTTCCCTGGGATTCAGATGTCTTACATCAATGTGGGCTTGCATGAGATGCTGTCTGATGCATTCACGATTGTCTTGTGGAGATTCTCCACATTCTTTTATCATAAACATCACGACCTGAAGTATTGCAAAATAGCCGCACAAGACAACTGTAAATTGACCCGAACTCTGGTGCGACAGCTCTGACGTAGATGCATGTTATGTGATGTACAAGTCATTGAAAAGCATTTAAATGTCGTGATATTGATATTTTGGGTATCATGTGCTTGACCAATTTCACGAAAAATGAACATTTTATTACACACAAAAATGTTACCCCAGCAAATACAAAACTTATGGTTAATTAAGTTACCTATACAGGGTGCGAATTAAGTTCTGACCGCTTTACGCCTGGCCTATTTACGTCGACTGATTGGTTGGCAGTGTGCCAATAACCCAGAGCGTGACCCCTCAGACCCCGGACACCCTGTGGGGAGTATTAGAGCCCCTCCATTTCATGTTTAGTTATGGATAATCAGAGGAAACGACAACTTGTCGCTGGCTACCTGCGCGGGGCGGTTGGATCCGGGAAGACGAACGCGCAAGTGGCGGCGGACTGCGGCGTTGGCCAGAGAACAGTTCGACGGACCAAGGCCAAGTTGCGTTCTGGGGAAGTCTTGAAGATGAACCCAGGCCTGTGCGACCTCGGACTGTCCGAAGCCCTCAGAAAGTGGACGCCGCAGAAGATCATGGTCCTCGGGGTGGTCAGTTCCGACGGCTAGAAGTGTCCTATCATCTTCATGGACGCCAACGAGATGATCAACAGGAAGGTGTACGAGCGTCTATTGGACACGGAGGACATCCCCTGGATCAAGGACACCTACCCGGATGGAAACGTTGTGTTCCAGCAGGACGGGGCACCTGCACACAACGCCAACGTCATCGAGCAGAAGCTGGCGGACGAGCTCGGAGGAGTCACATTTCTGGCGCAATGAGATGTGGCCACCCCAGTCACCCGATCTGAACCCGCTCGACTACAGCATCTGGAGCGTTTTGCAGGAGGGTGTTCAGGCGATATCCCATCCCAACCTAGAATCTCTCGAGGCTCACATCGTGGAGGCCTGGGATGGGATGGATGAGGCCTACATCGCCAACACCTGCTGCTCCTTCCGAGGCCGTGTGGAGGCCGTCATCGAGGCCAGTGGCTGCTACATCGAGACATATACTTGAAATGTCCCTAAGTTGTGTGTAACTGCATTTTGGATATCAATCCGAAAATATGTGTTCTGTACATGTGTTTGTGAAAATACTGGAAGCGGCCAGGACTTAATGCGCACCCTGTATGCTCTTATGAGCAAATATTGCAACATATCGTGGTAGAAGTCAATGTCAATGCAGTAGCTACAAATCGCAGCGAAATCATAATAACAGCTGCAATTCTCAGTTATTTCACCAAAATTGTTTCATCATGGGTGCGTTTGAAATGCGATACTCAGCTAAATATTACATAGAACATTGAAGCCCTGGTAATAAACACCGCTAAACGCATGCGTAGTCTTTCGTACGAAGGCCTTCGTTCTAGCCCGGACACGCTCAGCGCTGGTTGCCGACTGAACCCGGCAGCCCGTCATCCGGTGAGACAAGTCACGTTAGGGTGTCCCCCCCAAAAAAAAACTTTGGTAGGTGCAAGCTTGCTATTTGACACGGCATTCTTCTTTAGGCCAATAACAAGTATGCCACATTTCATTTCGATCCTTTGAGTTTTGCCCCCGGGCCTCCGTAAGTTGTTGATCCCTACCTAAAAGGTCAAAAATCAAAGTCGTCGTACAGACCTCCGCGCGTGTGCTCATTTGAAAGCTCTTGTCAAGAAGAGTAAACTTTAATTCAGTCGAAATGCTCTAAATTCAAGTTTTCGTTCTATGAGACATAAACAGAGCCCAAAAGCAAGCCTTCAATAGAGCTCTATTGAAGGCTTGGTTTTGGGCTCTGTTTATGTCTCATAGAACACAAACTTGAATTTAGAGCATTTCGACTGAATTCAAGTTTATTCTACTCGACAAGAGCTTTCAAATGAGCACACGCAGAGGTCTGCACGACGACTTTGATTTTTTACTTTTTAGTCGGGGATCAACAACTTACGGAGGCCCGGGGGGGGGGACCAAAACTCATAGGATCGAAATGAAATTTGGCATACTTGTTATTGGCCCAAAGAAGAACGCCGTGTCAATTGCACCGACGAAAAAGTGTGTTTTTTTTTTGGGGGGGGGACACCCTAAGGTCACGTAACATGTCAGCCGGCCAGCCAATCAGAGAGTCTGTTTTGATCGGCGCATCCCACCGCCCACGAGGCACTCCGCGCCCGGGAACGTTGGGCGACATGCGATACAAAAATGACGATAACTTCCAAAGGCGCAGGCAGGTGCAGCCAAATTAGCATTGGTTCGATCAAAAATTGTCCATGTCAACTAAAAATCATGTTTGCAGCGCGGGCACTAGTGGACATTTTGATATCGGCACTTGAAAAAATAATGTATGAAAAAATCCGTGCTCATTTTTGACAACTCTCATAAAATGGCTAATAAATAATGCAAAATGCATTCTTAGAAAGGCTAACATGAATTTTCACTTAAAGCATGACTTACTTCTTATGAACGAACACATACTAACTCGTTCAGCATTGTAATTTGTATGTTATTTCACTTTGAGCTTTGAACAAAAAATACAGCACATGATCCCGGTTCCGCTTCTCCGTTCAAAGTTCCGTATTCAAGCTCACCTATACGAAAAACGATTCATGCTGGCGGATATATATATAGTCATTTTCGGATTACATGGACAATTTTGTGTCTAACTACAACCCTTTTTTGCATCGAGTAGAAAGTCACAAAAATGACTTATGTGGCGCTAAATGCCGCTGACCGCCCATTGTGCGGCGCAGCGCGCTAAAAACCTGTCAGCTGTGATCCCTGGGCTTGGAGATGGTGGTCTGATGCGGCCCGGCAGTGGAGCCAGTTCTGACCGCGTTCAGCTGATAACGTCCGATATCCAGCAGCGCCCGGTAACCAGGTGCCCGGTAACCAGCAGCCTGTAGGCTGTATAACATAGCCGGAACAAACGACCAAAACCGGCTACAGGACTGCGAGAACTGTTGAATTCGTGTTGTTACATGTAGTAGCATGTACAAGCTATTTAGCTGTCTGGTGCCCTCGGACCTGCTGCGGTCAGGTCTGAGGCTCCCGATAGAGGAGTGCGCTGTCCTCGCTGTTTAGCACAACATTACCGTCACCTATGTGCTGATGCGGCAGGTTTGCCGGCTCTGGCGAGGCACCCGGCCGGCAGTCCCCGCCGGACAGACGGGTGCGGTGCTGGACAGAGCTGCCGGAGCTTCCCCCGCAGTGCATCTATCTGTTGTTGTAGGGTCTTGTTCTGAGTCACCTATGCCATGCCACCGACCCCCTCATTCAGTGTCGGCTGGTTATCGTGGGAGACACGGCCCCACACAAGGCCTGTAGTTAAGGCGAGGTTCAGAGTGCAACGTCTTTATTCTCCGTAGAACTAACATAAGCATGTGGAAATTACAAAAACAAAACTCTTTGTCTTCCCCGGTGACGTAGAGTATGATTCAACAGAGAAACACAGTCTTGTCACGGTGTTTCCATCGAACCTCGGAGGAAACATTGTGGGCAGGCCCGGCGACTGTGTGCTCAGGTACCGTGCCTGAACGGGACACGGGAACTGTTCCACTTCCGTCTAGGGAGAACTGCGCGCAGGGATTAAGGTCGCAGGCTGCCCGTTTTCCCGCTCCTGCTGAGCTTTCAGTGCCATATTTCTGTTTCCAGCTGACAAGCGCGTGGCAGATGACAAACTGAGCTGCTGTTGGTCCCAGGGTAATAGAATAACGGGTAGAACAGTAAGGAATGTAACGCCCAAATTAATTATACAAGATATAATTTTTATCGTAATTGTTTTGTCTATTATAAATTAAAGGTATTGTTTGCTATCAATAACTTGTATTTCCATAGATTATATCTTTATTTATTGAATTAAACGCCAGCAAATATACTAAGTAGAAGCCAAAGTAGTGTATTTACAGTACATGTAGTAGCATTTGGAAGCGGTCATATTAAATTCTACTACGAAGTAGTAGTCGAAGTAGTGTATATTTCAGTACTGTAGTAGCATTTGGAAGCGGTCAGCGGTCGTTCTGACATGTTTTAACCCCCAAGCCCATTTATCCCCTTTACGCCCGGAATATCGAAAAATGATAAATACAAACGTTGTAGCTAAGGCTTGTAGCTATCTGTTACAGCAGTCGGATTTAAAATATGTACCATAGGTTACGAGCCAGCCCCGTCTGCAAATCATCGATTTAACATGGGAACCCTATGGTGTAGTAGGTTTTTAACGCCCAAACGCCCGAGTGCTGCCAACCGTTAATGGTGGGGGCTGGTTGGTCCCACTCTCTCAGTGCGGACCATTTCAACGCAGGGTCTCCTTCGTGTTTCCTTTCCATCATAGTTTTCTGATTTATGTTTTGCGTTCTGCGTCTGCGGCATGAAGTCAGTTCTGTTTAGGACACACCATTGTACGAGGCTATCCTCGACCTAGCCACCCAAAGCCATAGCCTACTTGAGCTAGTCTCGTACCCATGTGTTCGTGAACGGGTTAGACGGACCTCGCGGTCACACTCAGGGGCCTCAGTTTCACACTTAAACATTCCAGATCGACTGCCGCTTATTCTTTCATCATTTAATGGGAAAACGTGCAAAATAGTCACCGGATGAGCCGAAGGGGATCCCAATATCGTTGTTTTTTGTATCGCTCATAACATGACAATATGTGGACTGTGGAGTCCACCGGTTACCAAAGCTGAATGATCTTCTCCGAGACGTGTTTACTGTTTATACATCTGACTGCTACGCGCTTTGAAGTATCTCGTCTGCACTCTGCTGTGTGAAGACGGCAGGCTGTGGTCTGTGTGTCGGTCTGTGGAGACGGCAGGCTGTGTTCTGTGGAGACGGCAGGCTTTGGTCTGTGTGTCGGTCTGTGAAGACGGCAGGCTTTGGTCTGTGTGTCGGTCTGTGAAGACGGCAGGCTGTGGTCTGTGTTGGTCTGTGAAGACGACAGGCTGTGTGTCGGTCTGTGGAAACGGCAGGCTGTGGTCTGTGTGTCGGTCTGTGAAGACGGCAGGTTGTAGTCTGTGTGTTGGTCTGTGAAGACGGCAGGCTGTGGTCTGTGTTGGTCTGTGGAGACGGCAGGCTGTGTGTCGGTCTGTGGAGACGGCAGGCTGTGGTCTGTGTGTCGGTCTGTGAAGACGGCAGGCTGTGGTCTGTGTGTCGGTCTGTGAAGACGCAGGCTGTGGTCTGTGTGTCGGTCTGTGAAGACGGCAGGCTGTGGTCTGTGTTGGTCTGTGGAGACGGCAGGCTGTGGTCTGTGTTGGTCTGTGGAGACGGCAGGCGGTGGTCTGTGTGTCGGTCTGTGAAGACGGCAGGCTGTAGTCTGTGTTGGTCTGTGGAGACGGCAGGTTGTGGTCTGTGTGTTGGTCTGTGAAGACGGCAGGCTGTGGTCTGTGTTGGTCTGTGGAGACGGCAGGCTGAGTGTCGGTCTGTGGAGACGGCAGGCTGTGGTCTGTGTGTCGGTCTGTGAAGACGGCAGGCTGTGGTCTGTGTGTCGGTCTGTGAAGACGGCAGGCTGTGGTCTGTGTGTCGGTCTGTGAAGACGGCAGGCTGTGGTCTGTGTTGGTCTGTGGAGACGGCAGGCTGTGGTCTGTGTTGGTCTGTGAAGACGGCAGGCTGTGGTCTGTGAAAACGGCAGGCTGTGGTATGTGTTGGTCTGTGGAGACGGCAGGCTGTGGTCTGTGTGTTGGTCTGTGGAGACGGCAGGCTGTGGTCTGTGTGTTGGTCTGTGGAGACGGCAGGCTGTGGTCTGTGAAGACGGCAGGCTGTGGTCTGTGAAGACGGCAGGCTGTGGTCTGTGAAGACGGCAGGCTGTGGTCTGTGAAGACGGCAGGCTGTGGTCTGTGTGTCGGTCTGTGGAGACGGCAGGCTGTGGTCTGTGAAGACGGCAGGCTGTGGTCTGTGAAGACGACAGGCTGTGGTCTGTGTGTCGGTCTGTGAAGACGGCAGGCTGTGGTCTGTGTGTCGGTCTGTGAAGACGGCAGGCGGTGGTCTGTGTGTCGGTCTGTGAAGACGGCAGGCTGTGGTCTGTGTGTCGGTCTGTGTGTCGGTCTGTGAAGACGGCAGGCTGTGGTATGTGTGGCGGTCTGTGTGTCGGTCTGTGGAGACGGCAGGCTGTGGTCTGCGTGTCTGTCTGTGTATCGGTCCGTATGTCGATCTGTGACGGTGGCGGCCCGGGGTAGATCTGGGCCAAGATTCACCCCGCCTGACCAACACAAACACCGCCCGGCTGTCGGCGCCTTCCCTCCCTCCACCGCTGGCCGCCACGTGCCCCGGCTCCCTTGCCCTCCTGCCTGCCGGCCGGCCGGCCCCGCAGCAGCAGCACGGACCCCTGCCGCTCCCAGTGGGGTCTTCAATAATAGATATATTGCCCACTCCTGTGTATTGAGTATGCATTGAGGATTGCAAGCTGTAATGTAATTCATGTCAATCACGCCCACATAACATGTTTGCGAAAGAACTAGAGCTGCAATTTTTACAGATATTCTGTGTTTGACTCCGGCTGCAGTATAGGTACCGTGTATGTTCAGCGTCTCCGCATACTGCAGTACCCGGCCTGGAAAAAAACACGGCGCAATTTCCATTTATTGCCTGGCTAATGCTTACATGGACGACGCCGCTTTCGTAATGTCGCGAGTGTCCACTGATCAATGAATGCGCACCAGTCACGGCACAGCGCCACCGACAGAGGCACAGCGCTACCGACAGAGGCACAGCGCTACCGACAGAGGCACAGCGCTATCGACAGAGACACAGCGCTATCGACAGAGGCACAGCGCCACCGATAGAGGCACAGCGCTACTGACAGAGGCACAGCGCTACCGACAGAGGCACAGCGCTATCGACAGAGGCACAGCGCCACCGATAGAGGCACATCACTACCGACGGAGCCTGAAGCTCGACACGCCGCCGGGACTCGTGACTCGGAAAGCCACGACTTCAGTGAATGTTCGGTGACACAGCCATTACTGTCAGGTCGGCCGGCGGTGCCTGGCATGTCCCGGTGTGGCCGGTGACATCACTGGGCCGGTCGGACGTTGACTTTGTTCATGGATTTGCTTACGAATCATCATTCCATATACATGGCTTAATGTTCGATTCGAGTGAATGGGATACAAGTTGGGCGATACAAACGAACAACACGACAGACAATTTAAAACACGCGTCACACACACACACACACACAAAATAATGGTATGTTAATACACAAACGTATGAAGTCGGGCTTTCGAACACCGTCGTCACAATTGTATATTTGGGATTTGAGCAAGGCGAGGCTCCGGGAGGCCATAACGGCCGGCGTCAGGTGGTTCCAGGACGTGACCGGACCGGGTCCGGCACCACTGGGCCGGGGTAGGGCCGTGCCACTGATCAATGAATGCGCACCAGTCACGGCACAGCGCCACCGACAGAGGCACAGCGCTACCGACAGAGGCACAGCGCTACCGACAGAGGCACAGCGCTATCGACAGAGACACAGCGCTATCGACAGAGGCACAGCGCCACCGATAGAGGCACAGCGCTACTGACAGAGGCACAGCGCTACCGACAGAGGCACAGCGCTATCGACAGAGGCACAGCGCCACCGATAGAGGCACATCACTACCGACGGAGCCTGAAGCTCGACACGCCGCCGGGACTCGTGACTCGGAAAGCCACGACTTCAGTGAATGTTCGGTGACACAGCCATTACTGTCAGGTCGGCCGGCGGTGCCTGGCATGTCCCGGTGTGGCCGGTGACATCACTGGGCCGGTCGGACGTTGACTTTGTTCATGGATTTGCTTACGAATCATCATTCCATATACATGGCTTAATGTTCGATTCGAGTGAATGGGATACAAGTTGGGTGATACAAACGAACAACACGACAGACAATTTAAAACACGCGTCACACACACACACACACACACACACACACACACACACACACACACACAAAATAATGGTATGTTAATACACAAACGTATGAAGTCGGGCTTTCGAACACCGTCGTCACAATTGTATATTTGGGATTTGAGCAAGGCGAGGCTCCGGGAGGCCATAACGGCCGGCGTCAGGTGGTTCCAGGACGTGACCGGACCGGGTCCGGCACCACTGGGCCGGGGTAGGGCCGTGTCCGGCACCACTGGGCCGGTGTAGGACCGTGTCCGGCACCACTGGGCCGGTGTTGGGCCGTGTCCGGCACCACCACTGTGCCGGTGTAGGGCCGTGGCCGGCACCACTGGACCGGTGTAGGGCCGTGTCCGGCACCACTGTGCCGGTGTAGGGCCGTGTCCGGCACCACTGGGGTGCCGGTGTAGGGCCGTGTACGGCACCACTGGGCCGGTGTAGGGCCGTGTCCGGCACCACTGGGCCGGTGTAGGGCCGTGTCCGGCACCACTGGGCCGGTGTAGGACCAGGTCTGGCACCACTGGGCCGGTGTAGGGCCGTATCCGGCACCACTGCTGGGCCGGTGTTGGGCCGTGTACGGCACCACTGGGCTGGTGTAGGGCCGTGTCCGGCACCACTGTACCGGTGTAGGGCCGTGTCCGGCACCACTGCTGTGCCGGTGTAGGGCCGTGTACGGCACCACTGGGCTGGTGTAGGGCCGTGTCCGGCACCACTGGGCCGGCGTAGGACCGTGTCCGGCACTACTGGGCCGGTGTAGGGCTGTGTCCGGCACCACTGCTGTGCCGGTGTAGGGTCGTGTACGGCACCACTGGGCTGGTGTAGGGCCGTGTCCGGCACCACTGTGCCGGTGCAGGGCCAGGTCCGGCACCACTGGGCCGGTGTAGGGCCAGGTCCGGCACCACTGGGCCGGTGTTGGGCCGTGTCCGGCACCACTGGGCCGGTATTGGGCCGTGTCCGGCACCACTGGGCCGGTGTAGGGCCGTGTCCGGCACCACCACTGGGCCGGTGTAGGGCCAGGTCCGGCACCACTGGGCCGGTGGAGGGCCAGGTCCGGCACCACTGGGCCGGTGTTGGGCCGTGTCCGGCACCACTGCTGGGCCGGTGTAGGGCCAGGTCCGGCACCACTGGGCCGGTATTGGGCCGTGTCCGGCACCACTGGGCCGGTGTAGGGCCGTGTCCGGCACCACCACTGGGCCGGTGTAGGGCCAGGTCCGGCACCACTGGGCCGGTGTTGGGCCGTGTCCGGCACCACTGGGCCGGTATTGGGCCGTGTCCGGCACCACTGGGCCGGTGGAGGGCCAGGTCCGGCACCACTGGGCCGGTGTAGGGCCAGGTCCGGCACCACTGGACCGGTGTTGGGCCGTGTCCGGCACCACTGGGCCGGTATTGGGCCGTGTCCGGTACCACTGGGCCGGTGTTGGGCCGTGTCCGGCACCACTGGGCCGGTGTACTACACCGACCCAGTGGTGCCGGACCTGTAGTGTAGGGCCCTAGTGGGTGTAGGGCCAGGCCCGGTACCACTGGGCCGGTGTAGGACCAGGCCCGGCACCACTGGGCCGGTGTAGGGCCAGGTCCGGCACCACTCGGTCGATGCCGAGGTCCGGGTCCGGTACGCTCTCACGCAGAGCCGCTTTTTCTGGGCGCTCGCCTGCTGATTGCCCTCGCGTCCAGTCACCGTTAGAGAGAGCCCTGAAGCGGCTCATTGGCCGGATAGAAGGCTCGCTCATTAACGCTGAGTGGGTATCCTGCAGGTGACGCAGTGGGGTGAGCCTGCTGCTGCCCAGCTCTGTACTGCGTTGCACAGACGCTGAGCTATCGCGGTGTGTTGATAACTAAATACTCCGCCGCTGAGTGGCGATACAGGCGATACGACATAGTAAGTACACAAAGTCGGATGGCGCGCCAGTGTATTGCGCTTCACCTATTATGGTCATGACGACAGCGCTGCGCCACCGAGGTCGCGTGACTTGTGTGGCTCGGCCGACTCCGCTTCAAACGATACGATCACGCGTCAGAGGCATTGCCCGTGCGATTTCGGTCGCGATGAGCGGGGTTTTCAGCGGCCCGAGGTGACGGCGGCGAGTGTCGCTCGGCCCCGCTCCTCCGCGGGCCTGCCTTGCAGGTCGTGACTCAGAACGGATACCCTGCATCGCTGATGTGTGCACGTACGGTACTGGTATGTTGTCTGTGCCGGTAACCCGGCTGCTCTGTGGTGATATTCCTGAGATACAGCCGCTCCGCCGCGCCGCCGGCTGTGGGCCAGGTTTGACGCGGGTGGAGCGGAGCGCCACATCGTACAGTTGTACTACACTACACGTACCGGCTGTAGGTCAGGTCTGACGTGGGTGGAGCGCCACACCGTACAGTTGTACTACACTACACGTACCGGCTGTAGGTCAGGTCTGACGTGGGTGGAGCGCCGCACCGTACAGTTGTACTACACTACACGTACCGGCTGTGGGTCAGGGTACTACACTACACGTACTGGCTGTGGGTCAGGTCTGACGTGGGTGGAGCCACACCGTACAGTTGTACTACACTACACGTACCGGCTGTGGGTCAGGTTTGACGGGGGTGGAGCCACATCGTACAGTTGTACTACACTACACGTACCGGCTGTGAGTCAGGTTTGACGTGGGAGGGAGGGAGGGAGGGAGGGAGGGAGGGAGGGAGGGAGGGAGGGAGGGAGGGAGGGAGGGAGGGAGGGAGGGAGGGAGGGAGGGAGGGAGGGAGGGAGGGAGGGAGGGAGGGGAGCGGAGCGCCACACCGTACAGTTGTACTACACTACACGTACCGGCTGTTTGACCTGTGCCGTGACCGGTCACGGCGGCCGCTTTGAAGCTGTCCCGTCATCTGCGACGCCGCCGGCTATTGGTAGTCGGTTATTCATGTGTCGCGGGGCAGCGCTGGCCGCCCCGTCCGACCCGGCTGACATCCTGTGACCCTGAGAGCTCCAGTCCGCCTGCCTGCCTGCATAGGTACACACTACATAGAGCTGGCCCTCTCAGTCCACACTACATAGAGCTGGCCTCTCAGTCTACCTGTTCAGTGCCCACACTGGTACATACTTTACACATGCCTACAGAGCTGGTGTATCCGTTTACCTGCCGACACAGGTACACAATACGTACAGCCAGTCACCCAGCCCAGATGCTGATGGTTGATGGCTCGAGTGCCGCCGCGCCGGTGTGTTTGTTTCCCTGTCGGACCTCGTCAGGCTCTGATAGGTTCGGCCGACTTCTATAGTCGTCGGGCAGTCTCTGTGACTCGTGCCGATGACTCTGAAGTCTGAAGGGTGACTCTGGTCGGTGACTCTGACGGGTGACTCTGGTCGGTGACTCGGCCCAGTGACTCGGTGAGTGACGGCCACCGTGACCGACCCGATCACCTGACGGAGAGACAGCAGCAGGAGAACGGTCACGGCCGCCGGCTCTGGTCCGCCCGACCCGATCACCTGGTGGAGAGACAGCAGCAGGAGAGCGGTCACGGCCGCCAGCTCTGGTCCTCCCGATCCGATCACCTGGTGGAGAGACAGCAGCAGGAGAGCGGTCACGGCCGCCAGCTCTGGTCCTCCCGACCCGACCACCTGGCGGAGAGACACCAGCAGGAGAACGGTCACGGCCGCCGGCTCTGGTCCGCCCGACCCGATCACCTGGCGGAGAGACGGCAGCAGGAGAACGGTCACGGCCGCCGGCTCTGGTCCTGTCTCGGGCCGATCACCTGGCGGAGAGACAGCAGCAGGAGAACGGTCACGGCCGCCGGCTCTGGTCCTGTCTCTGGCCGATAGCCCGATCACGGAGCCCGGACTGTGGGCGGGGGAGGCGCGCAGTGGACGGCGGGCAGCCCTGCTCCGGTCAGGGCAGGCGGCGGGACACCGGACACCGCGGCTCACCAGACAGACAGACACCGCGGCTTACCAGACAGACAGACACCGCGGCTCACCAGACAGACAGACAGACACCGCGGCTCACCAGACAGACAGACACCGTGGCTCACCAGACAGACAGACACCGCGGCTCACCAGACAGACAGACACCGCGGCTCACCAGACAGACAGACACCGCGGCTCACCAGACAGACAGACAGACACCGCGGCTCACCAGACAGACAGACAGACACCGCGGCTCACCAGACAGACAGACAGACACCGCGGCTCACCAGACAGACAGACAGACACCGTGGCTCACCAGACAGACAAACACCGTGGCTCACCAGGCAGACAGACACCGCGGCTCACCAGACAGACAGACACCGTGGCTCACCAGACAGACATACACCGTGGCTCACCAGACAGACAGACACCGCGGCTCACCAGACAGACAAACACCGTGGCTCACCAGACAGACATACACCGCGGCTCACCAGACAGACAGACACCGCGGCTCACCAGACAGACAGACACCGCGGCTCACCAGACAGACACCGTGGCTCACCAGACAGACAGACACCGCGGCTCACCAGACAGACAGACACCGTGGCTCACCAGACAGACAGACACCGCGGCTCACCAGACAGACATACACCGCGGCTCACCAGACAGACATACACCGTGGCTCACCAGACAGACAGACACCGCGGCTCACCAGACAGACATACACCGCGGCTCACCAGACAGACAGACAGACACCGTGGCTCACCAGACAGACAGACACCGCGGCTCACCAGACAGACAGACACCGCGGCTCACCAGACAGACAGACACCGTGGCTCACCAGACAGACAGACACCGCGGCTCACCAGACAGACAGACACCGCGGCTCACCAGACAGACAGACACCGCGGCTCACCAGACAGACAGACACCGTGGCTCACCAGACAGACAGATACCGCGGCTCACCAGACAGACATACACCGCGGCTCACCAGACAGACAAACACCGCGACTCACCAGACAGACAAACACCGCGGCTCACCAGACAGACAGACAGACACCGCGGCTCACCAGACAGACAGACACCCGGCTCACCAGACAGACAGACAGACACCGTGGCTCACCAGACAGACAGACACCGCGGCTCACCAGACAGACAGACACCGTGGCTCACCAGACAGACATACACCGCGTCTCACCAGACAGACAGACAGATACCGTGGCTCACCAGACAGACAGACACCGCGGCTCACCAGACAGACAGACAGACACCGCGGCTCACCAGACAGACAGACAGACAGACAGACACCGCGGCTCACCAGACAGACAGACACCGCGGCTCACGAGACAGACAGACACCGCGGCTCACCAGACAGACAGACACCGCGGCTCACCAGACAGACAGACACCGCGGCTCACCAGACAGACAGACACCGTGGCTCACCAGACAGACAGACACCGTGGCTCACCAGACAGACATACACCGTGCTCACCAGACAGACAGACACCGCGGCTCACCAGACAGACAGACAGACACCGCGGCTAACCAGACAGACAGACAGACACCGCGGCTCACCAGACAGACAGACAGACACCTTCATCAGCCGGAGCCGCTCCACCCCGCCCCGCTCCGGCCTGCCACGCCCCGCCGGCAGGTGACACCAGTCCAGAGGACTTTTCTGCTTCGCCCCGACCGCCGCCGGCTGGTGTCTGACCCACGGTCCGTCTAACCTGTCCGATTCGACTGACCCGCGGTCCGTCTGATTCGACTGACCCGCGGTCCGTCCGTCCGACCCGTCTGATTCGACTGACCCGCGGTCCGTCCGACCCGTCTGATTCGACTGACCCACCGTCTGACCCGTCTGATTCGACTGACCCGCGGCCCACCTGACCCGTCTGATCTGGCGGATCCACGGTCCACCTGACCTTTCTAACCCGCCGTGGTCCGTCTGACTCTGCCCTGAGGAGACGTGACGGCGGCGATCTGAGGCGGCACCATCAGAGCGGCGCGGTTTGATCGGCTGACGCCTGCTGACCCTGCTGACCGCTGACTGTCTGTGACACCACGGACCGGGGTCAGCAGCTCTGGTCACTGGTCACTGGTACGTGGTCACTGGTCAGTGTTCACTGATCAGTGTTCACTGATCAGTGTTCACTGATCAGTGTTCACTGGTCAGTGGTCAGTGGTCAATGTCCACTGGTCAGTGGCCAGTGGTCAGTGGTCAGTGGTCAGTGGTCAGTGGTCAGTGGTCAGTGGTCAGTGGTCAGTGGTCAGTGGTCACTGGTCAGTGGCCAGTGGTCACTGGTCACTGGCCAGTGGTCAGTGGCCAGTGGCCAGTGGTCACTGGTCAGCGGGGTGTGCTGGGGGCGGTACGCTTCGGGACGGTCCTGCACTGCCGTCTAACCCGGCGTCAGTCTGTAACACTGGTCATAGTCCAGAGGCAGCTGGTCCGTGGTCTCGGCTCTCGTTCCGCCGACCGCCACCTCCCCCCCCTCCCCCTCCCCTCCCCGCAGGCCGCAGGCAGATCGTGACACCGATCCGGCCGGCCGGCGGACCGTTTATCAATTTAATTAACAGTCGGTAATTACGCCCGGTCCTGGTCCCGGTCCCGGTCCCGGTCCCGATCCCGATCTACTGCCGATCACCCGGCGTCATGGACCTGTTCGAGACCGGCCATTCGTCACACACTGGAATAGATATCAGGCCAACAGAGCAACGCCCCACTGGAGTCGCAAACACCACTATTACTTGCAGAGCAGCCCGGCGGCGGCGGTATGCCGTGGTGAGCTTCTGGTATTCTGAGCGGCCCCACCCGCCACGCCCCGTGTCGCCCTGTCCCGTCCCGTGTCGTCCCGTCCCGCCCCGTGTCGTCACGTCCCGTAGGCACTCGAGCCGTCATCCGATCCGATCGGCGCCGCTCCGTAAGGGCACACCCGACTTCCGCCGGGGCGTCACGGCCGACAGACACAGCCGGGGACACCGTGACGCTGTGACGCTGGAACATTTTGCGGGGAGCTGTGACGGGGGATTTAGCTGTGTTGGACAGGACAGGACGGCACGTGACGGTCTCTCACGCTCCTGAGGGACAGGGCAGGACGGCACGTGACGGTCTCTCACGCTCCTGAGGGACAGGACAGGACGGCACGTGACGGTCTCTCACGCTCCTGAGGGACAGGACAGGACGGCACGTGACGGTCTCTCACGCTCCTGAGGGACAGGACAGGACGGCACGTGACGGTCTCTCACGCTCCTGAGGGACAGGGCAGGACGGCACGTGACGGTCTCTCACGCTCCTGAGGCCGTCCACTGTCCAGGGTGGGCAATTGGCCCGTGGTGTTTCGCGATGACCTCGGGAAAGGCTCACTTTATCCCCTGCTCCTGTCCAGGTGACGTGTCCGGATGTCCTGACGTGTCTGGATGTCCTGTTTGCACGCCTGAGCGCCGCTCCACACAACCGGCCGGGTCCGATCTGGCCAGGTCCCCACCGCCCCAGCCAACGCAACGAGCTGCCGAACCATGCCGACTTGCCGACCTGATCCGTACCTGCAGACAGATCCCGTCGACTCCTCAGCTTTCAGCCTGAGGCTAACTTGATCTGTACCTGTAAACAGATCCCGTCGACTCCTCTGCACACCGTGCTGGAATAACCGCAGATATCTCTTGCCAAAAGGCCACGTTTAAATACAGCTTACGATTGTTAAACTCAGGTTCCGGAATTTGGCTTAGCCGCTAGTTAGTGGCTTTATGGGCAGACCGAGCGTCCGTTTTCAGAGATGTTTTTGGATGGATTATAGTGACTGCAGAATTACTATGATGTCACCATGCATGAGTTAGCGCTCGGATGCCATTTACCGTCAGCGTTGTCTACCACCACGCCCGAGCAGACGAGAGCTCCCCAACAACTACAGTCTACAACAGTGGCCCGGTGATCTTGCAGCCGAGTTTGATTAAATTGCGTTATGGCTCTGTGAATAATGCACATATTCTGATATAGCATGTGGTGTTCGGGTGTGCGCAATGTTTGCCTGTGCCACCGACGCGGAGCGGCATGGAGTGGACAGTTTGTCGGGGTATTCCTGATCTCCTTCCGTCACTGACTCTCCGGGATGTAGGATGACTAATCAGGGATGTAGGAACGTTACGGAAAGTGGTAGGGGGCAGTCAAACTTTGATCTCGTCCCTGAGAGAAACCCAACCCCCTATGAAGGATTTATTTGCGAATTTGGGCTCTTCTCGTCTTGGCGAACATTTTGCCATCAAACAATTTCCTCACCAAGCAAACGAAAAGAATTAAGCAAAATATTTGGCGGAAAAGTGAGGGGCCATGGCCACCGGGCCCCCTATTCCTAAGCCTATGCCTTCACCGACTGTGGATAGCTGGCTGGGGCCGAGCGAGTGGCGGGCCCACGTAGGGCTGACGGGGTCGGGCTGGCGGGGCGGGGCGGGGCGGGGTGGGGCGGGGTGGGGTGGGAAGGGAGGCCGTATAACGGGCTCTGAGCCCATCTCTCCGCGTGAGCCGGCGCGGCGCGGCTGCTGCGCTCATTACCGAGCAGGAAATAACCCGCCCGACAGGCAGGGAGGGAAGCCGGGACGTGTCTGGAGCGGCGGCAGGCAGGGTCAGATACCACCGTATCCACGGTACCTGACAGTGCCGGCTAGAGCTGACAACCCGCCCGGCAGGCAGGGAGGGAAGCCGAGTCGTACCGGGGAGCGGCGGCAGACAGGGTCAGATACCACCGTATCCACGGTACCTGACAGTGCTGGCTAGAGCTGACATCTCGATGAACCCTACGGCCACTGACCCGAGCATATGTGGACTAACGCCAGTGTTTGTTGTGTCCTGCTAGCTCAGTGGAGCACTTCCTCGGGTTCTGCGTGATTTTAGTGCCGTGGTAGGTTTGAAGTTTTACCGGAAAATGTACATTTGTGTGCCCCAGAACTGTGGAGGATCTTCAGTTGCAGGCTGTTCTGCTTCTCCTGCCAGCTGTGCAGAGGACTGCTTGTCTGAACATCCTCGCGGAATATGTAGGCGAGCCTCAGCGATAGGTGGATCTCCTTTCCTGGGACCTGGACAGCGGTATGTATGAGCGGCCGCCCGGTGGACACCCGCAGCACGATGGGGCCGATCAGTACGGGAGGTGGAGGGCCGACGTGCGGCGCGGCCCGGACTGGACGGTGGCCGCGGCGGCTGAGTCATATATCCATGGTCCGGCTGATTAGTCCGTGGTCTGGCGAACGTCGCGGTGGTGGGAGGAGCGGCCATGCTCGGTCGGCGCTGGAGACGGTCGGTGTCGTGATATACGGCGGCTGGCTGAGGCTGGAGGTGTGATATACGGCGGCTGGCTGAGGCTGGAGGTGTGATATACGGCGGCTGGCTGAGGCTGGAGGCTGGAGGTGTCGTGATATACGGCGGCTGGCTGAGGCTGGAGGTGGTCGTGATATATTGATATAAGGCGGCTGGCTGAGGCTGGAGACGGTCGGTGTCGTGACACGGCGGCTGGCTGAAGCTGGAGGTGTGATATACGGCGGCTGGCTGAGGCTGGAGGTGTCGTGATATACGACGGCTGGCTGAGGCTGGAGACGGTCGTTGTCGTGACACGGCGGCTGGCTGAGTCGTTGATCTGTGGGACATTCATCGCCGACGGCCCTGTATATGCAGATGGCTGCCAGCGGGAGGCGTCGATAACGATATGGTTCACTCCCGACCCACTGACCTGCGTGGGTCCACAATGTGTAGGTATGGTTAATAGTACCCGCAGTTTGGAGCCCGAGGCTGCCTTTGTTACCAACGTGTTTACCTATGTGCATCAGTGTTTAGGGTGATGACATGGTCTATACCTACTCTATAGTTACGGGTCCATTTTGGGACAAGGACCCTGCTCAGCGTTCTCGTGACCTGCGTGAGCTTGAATCGGGGATATATTTTCCGAGTCAGCTCAGCAACTGGGACTGCGTGGGCTGGGCAACCTCCTTTTTGGGTAAGCCGTGTGTCAGCCGGGGCAGGCATGTGACGGCCTCAGATCGATATACCTACCGCAATCTGACACGGGCTCCGTCAGCCAATGATTACCGTGTTATTGCGTCTGGTGGGCAGCCACCGATCCGAGCTGTTATTAATTTTACGGCTGGTTCGCCTGAGCGGGGCCCGTAGAGACTTTCTTTTGTTGGCTATGGCGTATATTGCAGCGTATAAATCTCCGGGCTAAGCTCACCACTCCGAGTTGTGTATGTGTTGCAATGCACCTGCTGAGCTGGGTCGAAATGACACGGACTATAACGAGCTGAGCTGGGGCCGAAATGACACGGATCACGGGCTATAACGAGCTGAGCTGGGGTCGAAATGACACGGATCACGGGCTATAACGAGCTGAGCTGGGGGTCGAAATTACACGGATCACGGACTATAACGAGCTGAGCTGGGGTCGAAATGACACGGATCACGGGCTATAACGAGCTGAGCTGGGGTCGAAATGACACGGATCACGGACTATAACGAGCTGAGCTGGGGTCGAAATGACACGGATCACGGGCTATAACGACGCGGACGTGTGGCGGGCGACGCTCGGCCCGAGAGCCAGCCGGCTGCTCTGGCCGGTGTTCTCCGGCGCGGTGAGGTGAGGTGACGCTCGGCCCAAGAGCCAGCCGGCTGCTCTGCCCGGAGTTCTCCGGCGTGGTGAGGTGAGGTGACGCTCGGTCCGAGAGACAGCCGGCTGCTCTGCCCGGTGTTCTCCGACGCGGTGAGGTGACGCTCGGCCCGAGAGACAGCCGGCTGCTCTGTCCGGTGTTCTGCGGCGCGTTGAGGTGGCGGCATGGTCCGGCCACTGGTGCAGCAACTTTCCCTGCCGAGCGCACTGGGATGAAGGCGCACGCTCGCGGGGCTGGGAGGCCAATCCAGGCTCAGCGTCCTGGCGCGGTGAATGATTATAAACCACATCCGGATCAACTGAGCCAGTTCTGCCATAGAGGGAGTAGCGGGAGAGAGTTTTGACACAATCTGATGTAGAATTAGACAGGTAGAGCTGCCGGCTGCCTGTTATGACGGTATTCCGCCGTGCCCCTGCCCCTGCCGTGCGTGCGATGTCGATCCGGCCTACCGACCATTCGAAGCACAGCCGCAGTCTTCGTGTTACCGTTGCTATATCATTGCACACTGCACATAAAACTGCTGCAGCGGCCGCACCGGGCGAGACGTAATCGATCATCGGCGCCGAGCTCTCCGCAATCAGTATGTGCGGCCATTCGCGAGCATAGCACTGTCTCGCTATCAACTGGCCGCGTCACCTGATCAACTGGCCTCGTTACCTGATCAACTGGCCTCGTTACCTGATCAACTGGCCTCGTCACCTGATCAAGTGCCGCTCTGCCTTCTCCCCACTCTGTCCCTGCTCTGCCTTCTCCCACTCTGTCTCTGCTCTGCCGCTGCCTCCCGCCGCCTATCTCCCGTCCACGTCACTTCTCGGCCATTCAGCGGCAATGGACGGCGCAGGTGTGCCATTGTAGAGATTTCCGCGCGTCTGTTACTGCTCAACACACCTCCCGCGGAGGTGCCGGGACGAACAATGAGCGATGTTTGGCCGCTCGGCTGGCGGCAGGCACCCGGCCCGGCACCGCTCCGCACAGCGTGACGTCATACACGGTGACCCGTGACCCTGCCGGTGTGACGTCATACACGGGTCACGTGCCGGTGTGATGTCATACGGAGGTCACGTGCCGGTTTTCGTTGTGCCTCTGCACGGGAATAAGCGCCGCCGTCGCCCCCCCCCCCCCGCCGGTGTCACTGGACCCGCCTCCTCCGAGAGGCGGGTCTGTCTCGGTGAGTCTCGCTTTCGACCCGGGGACTGAGTGGGGAGGGGCGATCGGCCAGCGTCATACCCCGATACTCAGACCAGGGACGTGGATGTGTGCCGATACTCAGACCAGGGACGTGGATATGTGCCGATACTCAGACCAGGGACGTGGATATGTGCCGATACTCAGACCAGGGACGTGGATATGTGCCGATACTCAGACCAGGGACGTGGATATGTGCCGATAGTCAGACCAGGGACGTAGATATGTGCCGATACTCAGACCAGGGACGTGGATATGTGCCGATACTCAGACCAGGGACGTGGATATGTGCCGATACTCAGACCAGGGACGTGGATATGTGCCGATACTCAGACCAGGGACGTGGATATGTGCCGATACTCAGACCAGGGACGTGGATATGTGCCGATACTCAGACCAGTGACGTGGATATGTGCCGATACTCAGACCAGGGACGTGGATATGTGCCGATACTCAGACCAGGGACGTGGATATGTGCTGATACTCAGACCATGTACGTGGATATGTGCCGATACTCAGACCAGGGACGTGGATAGGTGCCGATACTCAGACCAGGGACGTGGATATGTGCCGATACTCAGACCAGGGACGTGGATATGTGCCGATACTCAGACCAGGGACGTGGATATGTGCCGATACTCAGACCAGGGACGTAGATATGTGCCGATACTCAGACCAGGGGCGTGGATATGTGCCGATACTCAGACCAGGGACGTGGATATGTGCCGATACTCAGACCAGGGACGTGGATATGTGCCGATACTCAGACCAGGGACGTAGATATGTGCCGATACTCAGACCAGGGACGTGGATAGGTGCCGATACTCAGACCAGGGACGTGGATATGTGCCGATACTCAGACCAGGGACGTGGATATGTGCCGATACTCAGACCAGGGACGTGGATATGTGCCGATACTCAGACCAGGGACGTGGATATGTGCAATGTGCATCCACTCTGCCATGCAAAGAAATAACGACAGAGTCAACTGTGGCGCGGTTGCTGGAGCCGCATTCCTGATTGGAGATTGTATTTGTGTCAGATCCGTCCTTGCCCTCTGGCCCTCGGACGGGTGTTCTTTGCGGTGAGCTGTGTCGGCTCTTCTGTTGGTGCGCTGTATGGGCAGCTCTACACATGTTATCGGGTGCAGCGATACAAGCTGTGGGTCTTATCGAGCCGGTAAGCTGCCTGTTAGGGCATTACCGGCCGGCCTACCGGTGGGTGCAAGGCGGGGCCTAGGGCTTCGTGCGCGTATTGTGGAATAGTCCCATATACGGTCCTTCATCGAGCTGTAGCGGGTAAAACACTGAAAAGTGTTGTTCCTCCCACTTTACTGGCTCTATACAGAGGTTTCTGAATCATTAAAGGGGTTCTACTCAGTGAAAAGGACAGGTATGCACCAGTTCACCTTTAACATAGGGTTTTGAACTGGGATAGCAGGTGTGTAGAGCAGATCGAAGAACGGGTTGTGGGGAAATAATTACCTCGCTACGCTAAGTAATTTCGACACAGAACTAGTGGGCCCCTTTTAAAAGAAGAAGTTTCGGGCGCCCGAAACTTGTTTCGGGTCCTCACAACGGTTGTTTACGGGTGCGATCGGCAACACGACGAATTCGTCGTAATCACGACGAATTCGTCGGTGATTCGTCGGACGCCGAATATTTGCTCAGTTTGTGTTCGGCAACACGACGAATCTGCAAACAAGCGAATTCGTCCGATGAATTCGCTCTGTCGGAGTGCGAATTTCCAAACCAGTCGTCGGGAGGGCTAATTTATTTTGCAATGTGCCATCACGTGATCTGCAGTATTGCTGCAGATCACGTGATGGCACATTGTGTTGTGCAGTGTTGCTGAGTACTGACAAAGTTAAAAGTACCGTGATTTCTGAAAACAAGTAAAATAACCACACAAACCAAGGCCCTATAACTACACAAACCATGACACGGCGCAGCAGTGACAAAACCGGCGGATAATTTTGATGTTACAGAACGCACGAGACAGCGAATTCGTCGGAGGGCGAATTCGTTGGATTCGTCGGAGAGCGAATTCGTCGTGTTGCCGATCGCACCCCTAGTTACAAGCAGCCTGCGTATATATATATATGCCTAAAGTCCGTCGTTATTGTATGCAATAGTTTCCATATCCAAGCTACCATATGCATGACGTCATAATTGTCATGAAGTTGTGTATGGCCATGAAGGAGAAAATAGAAACATGCCCATTTTTCGACGGATATCCTTATCCATCTATCGTCCAAACAAATGCCATATTTGTTTTTTTCAGCTCGAAATACCCCGTATAGCCAAATTTCAAGACAACTTTCAAGGTGACCTATTCCCTTTAAGATTACTCTACTCATTGAAAAGGACAGGTACCACACCACGTCTCTGAACCGCTCGCATCACCCGGCTGTGGTCCTGGTCACCGTAATGTACATTGTACACCGTCCCAGGTGTGGCTGGGGCCGGTGGTTGCACCATGCAGGGGCGTTCCTCAGCGACGAGTCAGCACCTGCCCGGGACGAGGACACCGGCCGTCGGCACGCTCCGTCTCTGTGGCTGACTCATCACACACCGCGGCAGCCGGGAGGGCTGGCTGCTCCCTCCGACGACCGCTGCCCTCCCTGGCTGCAATGTTATGAGGCGCCTTACAATAGACGCCTGATATGTTCCCGGCAGCCGGCAGGGCTGGCTGCTCCCTCCGACGACCGCTGCCCTCCCTGGCTGCAATGTTATGAGGCGCCTTACAATAGACGCCTGATATGTTCCCGGCAGCCGGCAGGGCTGGCTGCTCCCTCCGACGACCGCTGCCCTCCCTGGCTGCAATGTTATGAGGCGCCTTACAATAGACACCTGATATGTTCCCGGCAGCCGGCAGGGCTGGCTGCTCCCTCCGACGACCGCTGCCCTCCCTGGCTGCAATGTTATGAGGCGCCTTACAATAGACACCTGATATGTTCCCGGCAGCCGGCAGGGCTGGCTGCTCCCTCCGACGACCGCTGCCCTCCCTGGCTGCAATGTTATGAGGCGCCTTACAATAGACACCTGATATGTTCCCGGCAGCCGGCAGGGCTGGCTGCTCCCTCCGACGACCGCTGCCCTCCGTGGCAACTCGTTCTTGGAGTTTGGCTCAATTGCCATTTTAAGGGCCTCCTTGGAATTCATCACGCTTATTTTTTTAGGTGCCTCGAACATCTCCCGGTTGTTATTTCAAGGAGCGACTTGACACTCATTCCAAAAGTCTATGTATTTGGGAACTGTTCAGTATTTATGTATATTTGCGAGGGGCCTCCCTGTGTTTTTATGGGGCCTCCTTAAGTCCGGGGCTCAATATTTGACCGCCCCCTGCCCCTCCCCCGCTATGGCGCCGTCCCCTAATGTTATGCTACGAAATACCTTGCGTAGCAGTTACGTTATTTGAATATTTTTCGGTAGTACGCTACGAAATACTTCAATTACGCTACGGAACGATTTGTTGAACTACGTGTTACCAAAAAAAGCATACCGTAGCGTAACGTAGGCCATCACTGTGATACCTGACATGCTTCCGCTGTTCAACGTACAGTGCTTAGTCATGAATGCTCCGTTTTTGACAGTGTCCTTATCAATCGAAGTTCGGAGGTGCCGTTAGCGGTTAGTGAGGCTGTCTTTCCAGTGTTTGGCTTCCCACTGGCCCTGTCAACTTGTGTCTGGTTTTACTATCTGCCAGTTCCGCTTCTGGTGCTGTGAGGCTGCAGTTGTAGTGTGATCTTGTGACCTGACGCCCCTCTCCATGGCCTGCCCGCGGGTGCAGTCGAGTTGAACAGTGCCGGCAGTGGAGCGGAGGTCAGTGTATCTGCCAGCTCGGCCAGTCCCGTACCTGCCTGTTGTGACGTCTCCGATTAACAAGCCGATGTATACAGCGGCTGTGATCGTGATGGCATCTCCCCTCCGGCCGAGCACTACATGAGCTCATGCCGTGATGGGAGCCGGGATACAATCCTGGAAACAACAACAAACAACAACGGGATGACGTGTCGCCTCGGTCTTCCCTGCCTCACCCTCTCGGTGGGGGGTGTCATCTGGGGTCGTCGGTGGCCTCTCTCGTGTCTGGCTGTTAGGTGCCGCGGTACAGACGGGTACTGAGCTGTTACCGGAGGGGTACCTGCCTGGTACTGGTCTGGTACCGGCCCGTACCGGCGGCCGGGACCTCCTCCTTCGTCTCTGCCGGGCTGTATACCGGTCAGACCGCTGCCGGGTACTGACTGGGTACCGGCGGCCGGGACCTCCTCCCTCGTCTCTGCCGGGCTGTATACCGGTCAGACCGCTGCCGGGTACTGACTGGGTACCGGCGGCCGGGACCTCCTCCTTCGTCTCTGCCGGGCTGTATACCGGTCAGACCGCTGCCGGGTACCGACTGGGTACCGGCGGCCGGGACCTCCTCCCTCGTCTCTGCCGGGCTGTATACCGGTCAGACCGCTGCCGGGTACTGACTGGGTACCGGCGGCCGGGACCTCCTCCTTCGTCTCTGCCGGGCTGTATACCGGTCAGACCGCTGCCGAGTACTGACTGGGTACCGGCGGCCGGGACCTCCTCCCTCGTCTCTGCCGGGCTGTATACCGGTCAGACCGCTGCCGAGTACTGACTGGGTACCGGCGGCCGGGACCTCCTCCCTCGTCTCTGCCGGGCTGTATACCGGTCAGACCGCTGCCGGGTACCGGCCCGTACCGGCGGCCGGGACCTCCTCCTTCGTCTCTGCCGGGCTGTATACCGGTCAGACCGCTGCCGGGTACCGGCCCGTACCGGCGGCCGGGACCTCCTCCTTCGTCTCTGCCGGGCTGTATACCGGTCAGACCGCTGCCGGGTACTGACTGGGTACCGGCGGCCGGGACCTCCTCCCTCGTCTCTGCCGGGCTGTATACCGGTCAGACCGCTGCCGAGTACTGACTGGGTACCGGCGGCCGGGACCTCCTCCCTCGTCTCTGCCGGGCTGTATACCGGTCAGACCGCTGCCGGGTACTGACTGGGTACCGGCGGCCGGGACCTCCTCCCTCGTCTCTGCCGGGCTGTATACCGGTCAGACCGCTGCCGGGTACTGACTGGGTACCGGCGGCCGGGACCTCCTCCCTCGTCTCTGCCGGGCTGTATACCGGTCAGACCGCTGCCGGGTACTGACTGGGTACCGGCGGCCGGGACCTCCTCCTTCGTCTCTGCCGGGCTGTATACCGGTCAGACCGCTGCCGGGCACTGACTGGGTACCGGCGGCCGGGACCTCCTCCTTCGTCTCTGCCGGGCTGTATACCGGTCAGACCGCTGCCGGGTACTGACTGGGTACCGGCGGCCGGGACCTCCTCCTTCGTCTCTGCCGGGCTGTATACCGGTCAGACCGCTGCCGGGTACCGACTGGGTACCGGCGGCCGGGACCTCCTCCTTCGTCTCTGCCGGGCTGTATACCGGTCAGACCGCTGCCGAGTACTAACTGGGTACCGGCGGCCGGGACCTCCTCCTTCGACTCTGCCGGGCTGTATACCGGTCAGACCGCTGCCGGGTACTGACTGGGTACCGGCGGCCGGGACCTCCTCCTTCGTCTCTGCCGGGCTGTATACCGGTCAGACCGCTGCCGGGTACTGACTGGGTACCGGCGGCCGGGACCTCCTCCTTCGTCTCTGCCGGGCTGTATACCGGTCAGACCGCTGCCGGGTACTGACTGGGTACCGGCGGCCGGGACCTCCTCCTTCGTCTCTGCCGGGCTGTATACCGGTCAGACCGCTGCCAGGTACTGACTGGGTACCGGCGGCCGGGACCTCCTCCTTCGTCTCTGCCGGGCTGTATACCGGTCAGACCGCTGCCGGGTACCGACTGGGTACCGGCGGCCGGGACCTCCTCCTTCGTCTCTGCCGGGCTGTATACCGGTCAGACCGCTGCCGAGTACTGACTGGGTACCGGCTGAAGAGCTGCTTGTGACGGACGGCTGCTGTGTGTGCCTTCAGTCTCCTTCCCGCAGCTCCCTGGGCCGGCAGCGGCTGTGCGGGGCGAGAGTGATCTGCTGACCTCTCTTCACTGTGTAGCGACCGGGCGCGGCGGTGCTGGGGTGGGGAGGGAGGCGGGGGGCACAGGAGGACAGGTGGCACCCACCGACCGGAACCGGCGGCACGTCCACGGTCCGCCGGTGCGCTGAACTGACCCTGTCCTCCCGAGAGGGACTCGTCCCGCCGGCCAGGTGACACGCTCCGGTGGCTGCGGGGCTGTGGTCTGCTGCCGTCTGGTGCGGGCCGGACGCGGCAGCTGTCCGGAACACGGCAGCCGCCGGCCAGCCGCCCGCTGCTCCGTCAGTTTCCTACACCGTCTGTACGCCTGGCAGCAGTGCCACGCAGCTGCCGTCAGTTCCCTACACCGTCTGTACGCCTGTGATCAGTCCCACGCACAGCCCCGGCATCGAGCACTGCAGTGAATTTACTGGACAGGTATCGCGCCAGAGGTGACCGAACGAATTTTAGATTGTCTTCTCGTTGATGTTAGGAGGGAAATATTTCGAATTTCCTCTCACTGTGCTTATTAGAACACTCCGGCAAGGAAGCCGGCTTACGGTTGGCTAGCTCCTAATAGCACTATATGGATACTCAATAGTAAGGTCATTGATCATGTTCAGGTTGTCTCGCTGTGTCCTGTGGGAATCTGTTGATACTCAATAGTAAAGTCATTGATCATGTTCAGGTTGTCTCGCTGTGTCCTGTGGGAATCTGTTGATACTCAATAGTAAAGTCATTGATCATGTTCAGGTTGAATAGTATAGTAATTGATCATGTTCAGGTTGTCTCGCTGTGTCCTGTGGGAATCTGTTGATACTCAATAGTAAAGTAATTGATCATGTTCAGGTTGTCTCGCTGTGTCCTGTGGGAATCTGTTGATACTCAATAGTAAAGTCATTGATCATGTTCAGGTTTCCTCACTGTGTCCTGTGGGAATCTGTTGATACTCAATAGTAAAGTCATTGATCATGTTCAGGTTTCCTCACTGTGTCCTGTGGGAATCTGTTGATACTCAATAGTAAAGTCATTGATCATGTTCAGGTTGAATATTAAAGTCATTGATCAAGTTCAGGTTGCCTCGCTGTGTCCTGTGGGTATCTGTTGATACTCAATAGTAAAGTCATTGATCATGTTCAGGTTGAATATTAAAGTCATTGATTAAGTTCAGGTTGCCTCGCTGTGTCCTGTGGGTATCTGTTGATACTCAATAGTAAAGTAATTGATCATGTTCAGGTTGAATAGTAAAGTCATTGATCATGTTCAGGTTGTCTCGCTGTGTCCTGTGGGTATCTGTTGATACTCAATAGTAAAGTCATTGATCATGTTCAGGTTGAAGAGTAAAGTCATTGATCATGTTCAGGTTGAATAGTAAAGTCATTGATCATGTTCAGGTTGTCTCGCTGTGTCCTGTGGGAATCTGTTGATACTCAATGGTAAAGTCATTGATCATGTTCAGGTTGAATAGTAAAGTCATTGATCAATGATCATGTTCAGGTTGTCTCGATGTGTCCTGTGGGAATCTGTTGATACTCAATGGTAAAGTCATTGATCATGTTCAGGTTGAATAGTAAAGTCATTAATGATCATGTTCAGGTTTCCTCGCTGTGTCCTGTGGGAATCTGTTGATACTCAATAGTAAAGTCATTGATCATGCTCAGGTTTCCTCACTGTGTCCTGTAGGAATCTGTTGATACTCAATAGTAAAGTCATTGATCATGTTCAGGTTTCCTCACTGTGTCCTGTGGGAATATGTTGATACTCAATAGTAAAGTCATTGATCATGTTCAGGTTGCCTCGCTGTGTCCTGTGGGAATCTGTTGATACTCAATAGTAAAGTCATTGATCATGCTCAGGTTGAATATTAAAGTCATTGATCAAGTTCAGGTTGTCTCGCTGTGTCCTGTGGGTATCTGTTGATACTCAATAGTAAAGTCATTGATCATGTTCAGGTTGAATAGTAAAGTCATTGATCATGTTCAGGTTGTCTCGCTGTGTCCTGTGGGAATCTGTTGATACTCAATAGTAAAGTCATTGATCATGTTCAGGTTGAAGAGTAAAGTCATTGATCATGTTCAGGTTGAATAGTAAAGTCATTGATCATGTTCAGGTTGTCTCGCTGTGTCCTGTGGGAATCTGTTGATACTCAATGGTAAAGTCATTGATCATGTTCAGGTTGAATAGTAAAGTCATTGATCATGTTCAGGTTGTCTCGCTGTGTCCTGTGGGAATCTGTTGATACTCAATAGTAAAGTGATTGATCATGTTCAGGTTGTCTCGCTGTGTCCTGTGGGAATATGTTGATACTCAATAGTAAAGTAATTGATCATGTTCAGGTTGTCTCGCTGTGTCCTGTGGGAATCTGTTGATACTCAATAGTAAAGTCATTGATCATGTTCAGGTTGTCTCGCTGTGTCCTGTGGGAATCTGTTGATACTCAATAGTAAAGTCATTGATTATGTTCAGGTTGTCTCGCTGTGTCCTGTGGGAATCTGTTTATACTCAATAGTAAAGTCATTGATCATGTTCAGGTTGAATAGTATAGTAATTGATCATGTTCAGGTTGCCTCGCTGTGTCCTGTGGGAATCTGTTGATACTCAATAGTAAAGTCATTGATCATGTTCAGATTGTCTCGCTGTGTCCTGTGGGAATCTGTTGATACTCAATGGTAAAGTCATTGATCATGTTCAGATTGTCTCGCTGTGTCCTGTGGGAATCTGTTGATACTCAATAGTAAAGTCATTGATCATGTTCAAATTGTCTCGCTGTGTCCTGTGGGAATCTGTTGATACTCAATGGTAAAGTCATTGATCATGTTCAGGTTGAATATTAAAGTCATTGATCATGTTCAGGTTGTCTCGCTGTGTCCTGTGAGAATCTGTTGATACTCAATAGTAAAGTCATTGATCATGTTCAGGTTGAATATTAAAGTCATTGATCAAGTTCAGGTTGTCTCGCTGTGTCCTGTGGGTATCTGTTGATACTCAATGGTAAAGTCATTTATCATGTTCAGGTTGAATGTTAAAGTCATTGATCATGTTCAGGTTGAATAGTAAAATAATTGATCATGTTCAGGTTGTCTCGCTGTGTCCTGTGGGAATCTGTTGATACTCAATAGTAAAGTCATTGATCATGCTCAGGTTTCCTGGCTGTGTCCTGTGGGAATCTGTTGATACTCAATAGTAAAGTCATTGATCATGTTCAGGTTTCCTGGCTGTGTCCTGTGGGAATCTGTTGATACTCAATAGTAAAGTCATTGATCATGTTCAGGTTTCCTGGCTGTGTCCTGTGGGAATCTGTTGATACTCAATAGTAAAGTCATTGATCATGTTCAGGTTTCCTCACTGTGTCCTGTGGGAATCTGTTGATACTCAATAGTAAAGTCATTGATCATGTTCAGGTTTCCTCACTGTGTCCTGTGGGAATCTGTTGATACTCAATAGTAAAGTCATTGATCATGTTCAGGTTTCCTCACTGTGTCCTGTGGGAATCTGTTGATACTCAATAGTAAAGTCATTGATCATGTTCAGGTTGCCTCGCTGTGTCCTGTGGGAATCTGTTGATACTCAATAGTAAAGTCATTGATCATGTTCAGGTTGAATAGTAAAGTCATTGATCATGTTCAGGTTGTCTCGCTGTGTCCTGTGGGAATCTGTTGATACTCAATGGTAAAGTCATTGATCATGTTCAGGTTGAATATTAAAGTCATTGATCATGTTCGGGTTGAATATTAAAGTCATTGATCATGTTCAGGTTTCCTGGCTGTGTCCTGTGAGAATCTGTTGGTACTCAATAGTAAAGTCATTGATCATGTTCAGGTTTCCCCACTGTGTCCTGTGGGAATCTGTTGATACTCAATAGTAAAGTCATTGATCATGTTCAGGTTTCCTCACTGTGTCCTGTGGGAATCTGTTGATACTCAATAGTAAAGTCATTGATCATGTTCAGGTTGTCTTGCTGTGTCCTGTGGGAATCTGTTGATACTCAATAGTAAAGTCATTGATCATGTTCAGGTCGTCTCGCTGTGACCTGTGGGAATCTGTTGATACTCAATAGTAAAGTCATTGATCATGTTCAGGTTTCCTCACTGTGTCCTGTGGGAATCTGTTGATACTCAATAGTAAAGTCATTGATCATGTTCAGGTCGTCTCGCTGTGACCTGTGGAAATCTGTTGATACTCAATAGTAAAGTCATTGATCATGTTCAGGTCGTCTCGCTGTGACCTGTGGAAATCTGTTGATACTCAATAGTAAAGTCATTGATCATGTTCAGGTTGCCTCGCTGTGTCCTGTGGGAATCTGTTGATACTCAATAGTAAAGTCATTGATCATGTTCAGGTTGCCTCGCTGTGTCCTGTGGGAATCTGTTGATACTCAATAGTAAAGTCATTGATCATGTTCAGGTTTCCTCACTGTGTCCTGTGGAAATCTGTTGATACTCAATAGTAAAGCCATTGATCATGTTCAGGTTGCCTCGCTGTGTCCCGTGGAGGACACGCTGACGTGATCAGTGATCGTTTATCATCTGTTGGTCATGAGAGCTCAGTTTGCCATTGAATAGCTTTGATTTATTACATTTCGCACACCGCGCTCAAAGGCGCCCGGTGCAATAAACTTATTCAAATACACCGTCAAGTCATGTTTACTTAATCTGATCGCGCTTACATCATCAAGTAATGTTTGCCATCAAAAAATTTCCGCAGGCAACACGTGCCTTCACAGATGGTTACCGACGCCCGGGAACACTGACTACTGCTCACTGACTACCGACCATTGACTACTGACCACTGACTACTGACCGCTGACTACTGACCATTGACTACCGACCACTGGTCACTGACTACCGACCATTGACTACTGACCACTGACTACTGAACATTGACTACTGACTACTGACCACTGACTACTGACCACTGACTACAGACCATTGACTACTGACTACTGACCACTGACTACTGACCACTGACTACCGACCATTGGTCACTGACTATCGACCATTGACTACTGACCACTGACTACCGACCACTGACTACCGACTACTGACTACCGACCACTGACTACCGACCATTGACTACCGACCACTGGCCACTGACTACCGACCATTGACTACTGACCACTGACTACCGACCACTGACTACCGACCACCGGCCACCGACTACCGACCATTGACTACCGACCATTGACTACTGACCACTGACCACTGACTACCGACCATTGACTACTGACCACTGACTACTGACCACTGACTACCGACCATTGACTACTGACCACTGACTACCGACCACTGACTACCGACCACTGGCCACCGACTACCGACCATTGACTACTGACCACTGACTACCGACCACTGACTACCGACCACTGACTACCGACCACTGGTCACTGACTACCGACCATTGACTACTGACCACTGACTACCGACCACTGACTACCGACCACTGACTACCGACCACTGACTACCGACCACTGACTACCGACCATTGACTACCGACCACTGGCCACTGACTACCGACCATTGACTACTGACCACTGACTACCGACCACTGACTACCGACCACCGGCCACCGACTACCGACCATTGAATACCGACCATTGACTACTGACCACTGGCCACAGGCCACTGACCGCTGACTACTGGCCACTGGCCACTGGACCGGACCGTCGAGCGCAGGGCTGGCACCGGCCGGACCCGCTGCTGGTGAACCCGCCAGCTGGGTTACCGCCAGTGGGACGTGGGTTCAGACGGCGTCGGAGCTGGGTTACCGCCAGTGGGACGTGGGTTCAGACGGCGTCAGAGCTGGGTTACCGCCAGTGGGACGTGGGTTCAGACGGCGTCGGAGCTGGGTTATCGCTAGTGGGACGTGGGCGGAGACGCAGGCCGGTGCTATCCCGGCATCTGGGGTTTTTGCCGCGATGTGGTGCCGCCGGTCCGGCCGCTGTGAATGGGGATCACAGTGCGGGGCTCTGGGCACCAGGAATGCCGGATCCCCGACCAGCCGGCCCGGCGGAGATGGCTGTAGGTACGTGGCTGTGTGGCCCAGGTATGCACTGCCTTCATGGCGGCAAGGCCACTCACTCGGCTCGCCCTCAGCGTGCGGGCGCTCAGCGTGCTACGCCGTCCTCTCGCCCGTCTGTCCGCCGACGTCCGCGTCTGTTCGCCGCCTGATTGAGTTTTTGTGTTGAAACGGCGGCAGCACGTGGCTGTGTTGGAGGCCACAAAAAGCTCCGCTGCTGTCGTGCCTGACGCCGTCCGTCAGCCGCGTTTCTCCACCTGTGCAGTGCGCGCAGCACCCCACCCTCATCCCGCAACACCCACACACTCACACCTCGACACACCTCCACACCTCGACACACCCGCACACTCACACCTCGACACACCTCCACACCCGCACACCCGCACACTCACACCCCCACACACCGTCACACCGACACCCACACACCCCTACACACCTCCACACCCACACACCCCTACACACCTCCACACCCGCACACTCACACCTCCACACACCGTCACACCGACATACCCGCACACTCACACCTCCACACACCCACACACCTACCCACTTCCACACCTGCACACTCCCACACCCGCACACCCCCACACACCTCCACACCCACACACTCACACCTCCACACCCACACACCGAAACACCGACATACCGACACACCGACACACCGACACACCCGCACACTCACACCTCGACACACCTCCACACCGTCACACCGACACACTCGCACACCGACCCCCCCCCCCCCCACCGACACCCCCCCCCCCACACCTACACACTTCCACACCTGCACACTCCCACCCCGACACACCGTCACACACTGACCCCCCCCCACACACACACACACACCGACACCCCCCACACCCCGACACCCCCCCCCCTCCCACACACACACATCCCCCTCCCCCCACACTGACACACCGACCCCCCACACCCCACACCCCCACACCCACACCACCACACACCGACCTCCCCCACACACCGACACACCGACCCCCCCCCCCATCCCCCCACACCCCCACGCCCTCACACCCCCACACCCCACACTCCCCACACTCCACACCCCACACCGTCACACCGACACACCGTCACACCCCCACACCGTCACACCCCCCCACACACACTCCCCACACTCCCCACACCTCACACCGACACACCGTCACACCCCCACACCGTCACACCCCCACACTCCACACCCCCACACCCCACACCCCACACTCCCCACACCCCCACACCCCACACCGTCACACCGTCACACCGACACAACCCCACACCGACACACCGTCACACCCCCACACCCCCACACCCCCACACCCCCACACCCCCACACCCCCACACCCCCACACTCCACACCCCCACACCCCACACCGTCACACCGACACACACCCACACCGACACATCATCACACCCCCACACCCCCACACCCCGACACCCCCACACCCCCACACCCCCACACCGTCACACCCCCACACCGTCACACCGTCACACTCCCACACCCCCACACCCCCACACTCCCCACACTCACACCCCCACACCCCACACCGTCACACCGTCCCACCGACACAACCCCACACCGACACTCCGTCACACCCCCACACCCCCACACCCCCACACCCCCACACCCCCACACCCCCACACCCCCACACTCCACACCCCCACACCCCACACCGTCACACCGACACACACCCACACCGACACATCATCACACCCCCACACCCCCACACCCCGACACCCCCACACCCCCACACCGTCACACCGTCACACTCCCACACCCCCACACCCCCACACTCCCCACACTCACACCCCCACACCCCACACCGTCACACCGTCCCACCGACACAACCCCACACCGACACACCGTCACACCCCCACACCCCCACACCCCCACACCCCCACACCCCCACACTCCACACCCCCACACCCCACACCGTCACACCGACACACACCCACACCGACACATCATCACACCCCACCCCCACACCCCCCACACCCCACCCCCCCCCCCCCCCCCCCCCCACCCCACACACACCCCCCCCCCCCCCCCCCCCCCACACCCCACACCCCTCACCCCCACCACACCCCACAACCGTCACACCCCCACACCGTCACAACCGTCACCGTCACACCGTCACAACCGACACACCGTCACACCCCCACACCCCCACTCCGTCACACCTCCGGGGAGAACGCGGCTCGGCTAGGATAAGCCGCCGTCACATCGCCGACATAGCATCTTTATCTAACTGGTCCGCCGGGTCGGACCACTTGGCGCCCCGCCACGGGAATCTGAGCGGTGAGGGGACTTCTCGGCACGTCTCTGTAGGCATCCCCGCTTCCTCGGCCGCGCCGCGCCGGAGATGCCGCCGCCGCCTTCATGACTCGCTGTCTGCTCCGCCTCCTGTCACCGGCCGGCATCGTCAGCACTGCAGCGGAGGCGCGGCCTCAGACGGCGGTCCTCGGCTGATGGTGAGAGGAGCGGCCCGGCGTCAGGGTGCTGGGGGTCACCGTGTCTGCGGATCGTATAGTGAGGAACCACCGCGCCTCGCCCACACTCGGCTACCGGGGGATCCGGCTGCTCCGACGGCAGAGGAGCGGCCCGGCGTCAGGGTGCTGGGGTCACCGTATAGTGAGGAGACACCGCGCCCCGCCCACACTCGGCTACCGGAGGGTCCGGCTGCTCCGATGGCAGAGGAGCGGCCCGGCGTCAGGGTGCTGGGGTCACCGTATAGTGAGGAGACACCGCGCCCCGCCCACACTCGGCTACCGGGGGGTCCGGCTGATCCGATGGCGGCTGATCCGATGGCGAGGCCCGGCCGTCCCGGACTGCTGACGTACCATATAGGACCGGCTCCGGACCTCGCCAGGACCGGGATCAAATCAACACGCTACCACTGAGCTACTACAGAAGAAACCCAGAGGACTGAGGAGAATTGTTCTTGTTTTCCCCTGTCAGAACAGCAAGTACCGCCTCGCAGGCCATAGCTGGCCTCGTCAGGACCTTGTCTCGACAGGATAGTGCCTCCTGATTGGGAACCAATAGCTCCCTCAGATTCACATCTGTGCCACCGTCACGATCCAAGTCTCTGCTCCCTTCTGGACTATCAGAGCTGTCCTTCACATTGTCCCACGGGAGCATCAGTAACCGGATCTGGCCGTCCACCGGGGGAGCACTGGGT
Organism: Chirona hameri; assembly: GCA_036785665.1. Taxonomy (NCBI): domain Eukaryota; kingdom Metazoa; phylum Arthropoda; class Thecostraca; order Balanomorpha; family Balanidae; genus Chirona; species Chirona hameri. The sequence continues at coordinate 38,643 of JAXIVJ010012557.1, forward strand.
ACTCTCCAGTCTCCAGTCTCTGGCCTCCAGTGGCAGCAGCGGACACAGGTGGACTAATCAACCCCTGTGAGGTTTCCTTTGATATGCCGCTGCGGTGCGTCCGGCCTGTCCGGCTCAGAGGCCTGGTCCTGACAAGGTCCGGGTCAGCAGGTCATGCTGGGTGCACACTGCAGTAGGTGTGCCACAGTCCACAGCCGCTCCTCCCTCCGCGGCGGCCGGCGCTGCGTGCCGGCAGTCTGCCGAGGCGCGGCGCGGCGGTGGCCTGCCGGCCGGGTGGGTCAGTGGGTCTGGCCGGCCAGCAGCGCGGCCTCGCCGTGTGGCGTGCACGGCGTGGCCGGTTATCGGGCCGCCCCATCTCCGGTGCCGCCGTGTGTCGGATGGAATGTGGGGCGGGACCGCCCGCCGCCCGCCGCCCGCCGCCCGGGCGCGTCTTACCTCCATCTGTACCGCAGCCCGCCGCCGCCCGCAGCCGCCCTCCCCCGCCCTGCCGCTCGTCTGCCGCCCGCTGCCGTGGGGCTGTGGCGGGACGCCGTGACCGCAGGGCGGGGTCAGTCGGGACGCCGTGACCGCAGGGCGGGGTCAGCGGGACGCCGTGACCGCAGGGCGGGGTCAGCGGGACGCCGTGACCGCAGGGCGGGGTCAGTCGGGACGCCGTGACCGCAGGGCGGGGTCAGCGGGACGCCTTGACCGCAGGGCGGGGTCAGCGGGACACCGTGACCGCAGGGCGGGGTCAGTCGGGACGCCGTGATCGCAGGGCGGGGTCAGCGGGACGCCGTGACCGCAGGGCAGGGTCAGTCGGGACCGCGCGCCACACGGGAATGTCAGATCGCTCCCCAGGATTGTTGTTTGCGCACCTTCAGAGCGGCCTGAGCTACAGATGCTGATGAATGGGTGGGCGGAACGGAAGGTGATCAGGTGATGTGTGGGGCGCTGCGGCTGAGTGAAATGTGAGTGTTATTTGTTGTGCCTGGGTATAATGCTATGAGGACATTTGTATCATTCTCCGCATTGGAATGTGAAATATGCAGGCATTTATTAAATGGAACATTGGTCAGCAAGGAATGACGAAGCATGAATATTATCTGTGGGATAATCCAATGATGTTAATCCAGGTACGATTTAATATGCAGGACAGCTGAAGACTGACATAGAACCTGTGACACACGACTCACATCGACCACAGTTTATATATCATCTGAAGAAGCGCTGCAATGACGTATCCTAACACATTGCGCCATGTTAACGAGACGCGGTGCTATTCACTGATGGATGAAGCAATTAATGGCGGGAACTGTCATTAACTCAACCGCTGATGACGCCTTCGCAACAAGATAAATGCT
>JAXIVJ010012558.1:0-5000 GCA_036785665.1 Chirona hameri
TATGGTTATTTTACACGTATATTTCGATAGAAGCAGAAATTTTCACAAACTGACCCCATATAATGGCCCTCAGGCAGACTTGTAAAAGATTCACGGTGAATCGACTAACGATTCAAGAATCACATCATTTGACGAAGAATCACAGGTGAATCGATTCATTTTACGCAAACATCAATGTGAATCATGAGTTGAATCATTGGCGCTGCGTAGAATCACCAAATGAATCGATTAAAACCGATTGTACGAATACAAAATATGAGTTTCATATTGTACGAAGTAGGTAGTAGGCAGGCACTGTTGGTAGTTCATGTGATGAAACCATGCCAACAGAGCATTAACGATGCCTGATTTGGGCTATCATACCTGCTTATCTACCGAAATAATAATTACCTGGGAGAAGACTGCAGAGCATAACATTGAACACATTACGAGTGCACTATCTGTCTATAATTGCACGTGGACCATGGATCAGAATCAGAATCAGAATCTAGAGTTGAATCATTGCGCTGAGCTGTGAATCACTGGTGAATCAATTCACTTTACGCTGAATGGTAATTTGAATCAGAATCGAATCATTGAGGTTTCACGGGAATCACTGATGAATTGATTCATTAAAAACCGAATCGTTTACAAGTCTGCCCTCATGTCAAGGTCAGGTCACACAAGGAAAGCATTTGACATTGATTAATATAAATAGAAAAGGCATGGTTCTAGACCAGTTTTGTCTCAGAAATACAGTGGTGGCATTCATTTGTCTGTATCTGGTCACTAAAAGCCAACACAAATGCAACCTCAAAACATGACGTCATGAGTTACTTATACTTAGGAAGCCAGTCAGTTAAAAATAAAGCTATTGCTTGTAAATTCCCCCTGATTAATTTCCCCTGAGTAAATTCCCCCTAAATTCCCCCTGATCCCCCTGATTTTATAACTGGGGGACGCATCCCCCGCCGGCGACGCCCATGACCTTTACTTATATTCCTGCCCCTAGGTGACACTAGTAGTAAACGCCTGAAGTTATGCTGTACCGCATAGCTTGAAGCGGAGAACTGCGATCAGCGCAATGGGGGAGGGGGTAACGAGTCATTCTGATCAGCGAAATAGGAGTAACCACTCACGTGCGGACACCACTACCACTAACGTGTACCATTGGCGCTGAGAGCCAGTGGTGTAGATGGAATGGATGGAACTGTATTTATCAACACAGAACAGTAGCCGAATGTATCGAAATATAATCCAAATTCCCAAATCCATGTTCACACAGGAGCATCACGGCATGTCCTGTTCACACGGCTGTGTCGCGCGGCATGTCCTGTTCACACGACTGTGTCGCGCGGCATGTCCTGTTCACACGGCTGTATCCGCGGCATGTCCTGTTCACACGACTGTGTCGCGCGGCATGTCCTGTTCACACGGCTGTATCGCGCGGCATGTCCTGTTCACACGACTGTGTCGCGCAGCATGTCCTGTTCACACGGCTGTGTCGCGCAGCATGTCCTGTTCACACGGCTGTGTCGCGCGGCATGTCCTGTTCACACGACTGTGTCGCGCGGCATGTCCTGTTCACACGACTGTGTCGCGCGGCATGTCCTGTTCACACGACTGTGTCGCGCGGCATGTCCTGTTCACACGACTGTGTCGCGCGGCATGTCCTGTTCACACGGCTGTGTCGCGCGGCATGTCCTGTTCACACGACTGTGTCGCGCGGCATGTCCTGTTCACACGACTGTGCCGCGCAGCATGTCCTGTTCACACGGCTGTGTCGCGCGGCATGTCCTGTTCACACGGCTGTGTCGCGCGGCATGTCCTGTTCACACGGCTGTGTCGCGCGGCATGTCCTGTTCACACGACTGTGTCGCGCGGCATGTCCTGTTCACACGGCTGTGTCGCGCGGCATGTCCCTCTGCCTGGTCGGGAGCCGTTTATCCAGCTCTGACGGGGCGGCGTGTGTGCGGTTTGCAGGTATCGGTGTCTGAAGTGTTTCAACTGGGACATGTGCCAGCAGTGTTTTTTCACCGGACGGGTCGGCAAGGGACACAAGCTCAGCCACCCCCTGCACGAGTATTGTACAGAGGTGAGACCGCTCACGGCAGAGGTGAGACCGCTCACGGCTGGTGTACAGAGGCGAGACCGCTCGCGGCAGAGGTGAGACCGCTCACGGCTGGTGTACAGAGGTGAGACCGCTCGCGGCAGAGGTGAGACCGCTCACGGCTGGTGTACAGAGGTGAGACCGCTCGCGGCAGAGGTGAGACCGCTCACGGCTGGTGTACAGAGTTGAGACCGCTCGCGGCAGAGGTGAGACTGCTCACGGCAGAGGTGAGACCGCTTATGGCTGGTGTACAGAGTTGAGACCGCTCACAGCAGAGGTGAGACCGCTCACGGCAGAGGTGAGACCACTCACGGCAGAGGTGAGACCGCTCACGGCTGGTGTACAGAGGTGAGACCGCTCACAGCAGAGGTGAGACCGCTCACGGCAGAGGTGAGACCGCTCACGGCAGAGGTGAGACCGCTCACGGCTGGTGTACAGAGTTGAGACCGCTCGCGGCAGAGGTGAGACCGCTCACGGCAGAGGTGAGACCGCTCACGGCAGAGGTGAGACCGCTCACGGCTGGTGTACAGAGGTGAGACCGCTTACGGCAGTGGTGAGTCCGCTCACGGCAGAGATGAGACCGCTCACGGCTGGTGTACAGAGGTGAGACCGCTCACGGCTCCTTACACGACACATGTCAGCAGATACGGGCTGGTGTACAGAGGTGAGACCGCTCGCGGCAGAGGTGAGACCGCTCACGGCTGGTGTACAGAGGTGAGACCGCTCGCGGCAGAGGTGAGACCGCTCACGGCTGGTGTACAGAGGTGATACCGCTCGCGGCAGAGGTGAGACCGCTCACGGCTGGTGTACAGAGTTGAGACCGCTCGCGGCAGAGGTGAGACCGCTCACGGCAGAGGTGAGACCGCTCATGGCTGGTGTACAGAGTTGAGACCGCTCACAGCAGAGGTGAGAAAGCTCACGGCAGAGGTGAGACCACTCACGGCAGAGGTGAGACCGCTCACGGCTGGTGTACAGAGGTGAGACCGCTCACAGCAGAGGTGAGACCGCTCACGGCAGAGGTGAGACCGCTCACGGCAGAGGTGAGACCGCTCACGGCTGGTGTACAGAGGTGAGACCGCTTACGGCAGTGGTGAGACCGCTCACGGCAGAGATGAGACCGCTCACGGCTGGTGTACAGAGGTGAGACCGCTCACGGCTCCTTACACGACACATGTCAGCAGATACGGGCTGGTATACAGAGGTGAGACCGCTCACGGCTCCTTACATGACACATGTCGGCAGATACGGGCTGGTGTACAGAGGTGAGACCGCTCGCGGCAGAGGTGAGACCGCTCACGGCTGGTGTACAGAGGTGAGACCGCTCACAGCAGAGGTGAGACCGCTCACGGCAGAGGTGAGACCGCTCACGGCAGAGGTGAGACCGCTCACGGCTGGTGTACAGAGGTGAGACCGCTCACGGCTCCTTACACGACACATGTCAGCAGATACGGGCTGGTATACAGAGGTGAGACCGCTCACGGCTCCTTACACGACACATGTCGGCAGATACGGGCTGGTGTACAGAGGTGAGACCGCTTGCGGAAGAGGTGAGACCGCTCGCGGCTCCTTGCACGACACATGTCGGCAGATACGGGCTGGTGTACAGAGGTGAGACCGCTCGCGGCAGAGGTGAGATCGCTCACGGCTCCCTACACGACACATGTCGGCAGATACGGGCTGGTGTACAGAGGTGAGACCGCTCGCGGCAGAGGTGAGACCGCTCGCGGCTCCTTACACGACACATGTCAGAAGATACGGGCTGGTGTTTTCTCGTTAGCATTCCACCAGCATTTGATCTCCATGACAAAATATTAATATTTCCATCGTACATCGTAACATTTACTAACAAATTATTTTATACTTGTATTCTGGAAATTAATTACTTATCGAACCCCACATCCAAATGTCATTGTCAAATGTCATTCGTCATGGATGGGTTCACAGCTGTGCCTTACGCCATTGCGTCATTATGAATGCATAGCTGTCATTATGTCTCTGCATCCTTTGACCCGGCAGAATAGCTGCTTCCATATTCAGTGTCGTCTGTATATTTCATATGTCCGTTTATGTCGGTTGCATTTCAGAGCTCGTCTAGTGATGGCCTGCGTGACCTGGCCAGATCGATCCGGAACCGGTTCAAGTCGAAACACTACTTCCGGAAACACCCGAAGCTCGCATACCTTCCCGTTCAGTCAGCGTCAGAGGTAGGTGACACGGTGTCACCGTCAGAGGTAGGTGACACGGTGTCACCGTCAGAGGTAGGTGATACTGTGTCACCGTCAGAGGTAGGTGACACGGTGTCACCGTCAGAGGTAGGTGACACGGTGTCACCGTCATAGGTAGGTGACACGGTGTCAGCGTCAGAGGTAGGTGACACGGTGTCACCGTCAGAGGTAGGACACGGTGTCAGCGTCAGAGGTAGGTGACACGGTGTCAGCGTCAGAGTGACACGGTATCACCGTCAGAGGTAGGTGACACGGTGTCACCGTCAGAGGTAGGTGACACGGTGTCAGCGTCAGAGGTAGGTGACACGGTGTCAGCGTCAGAGGTAGGTGACACGGTGTCACCATCAGAGGTAGGACACGGTGTCAGCGTCAGAGGTAGGTGACACGGTGTCAGCGTCAGAGGTAGGACACGGTGTCACCATCAGAGGTAGGTGACACGGTGTCACCGTCAGAGGTAGGTGATACGGTGTCACCATCAGAGGTAGGACACGGTGTCAGCGTCAGAGGTAGGTGACACGGTGTCACCGTCAGAGGTAGGTGACACGGTGTCAGCGTCAGAGTGACACGGTGTCACCGTCAGAGGTAGGTGACACGGTGTCAGCGTCAGAGGTAGGTGACACGGTGTCACCGTCAGAGGTAGGTGACACGGTGTCACCGTCAGAGGTAGGTGACACGGTGTCACCGTC
>JAXIVJ010012558.1:7500-30000 GCA_036785665.1 Chirona hameri
TGCGTGCGTGCGTGCGTGCGTGCGTGCGTGCGTGCGTGCGTGCGTGCGTGCGTGCGTGCGTGCGTGCGTGCGTGCGTGCGTGCGTGCGTGCGTGCGTGCGTGCGTGCGTGCGTGCGTGCGTGCGTGCGTGCGTGCGTGCGTGCGTGCGTGCGTGCGTGCGTGCGTGCGTGCGTGCGTGCGTGCGTGCGTGCGTGCGTGCGTGCGTGCGTGCGTGCGTGCGTGCGTGCGTGCGTGCGTGCGTGCGTGCGTGCGTGCGTGCGTGCGTGCGTGCGTGCGTGCGTGCGTGCGTGCGTGCGTGCGTGCGTGCGTGCGTGCGTGCGTGCGTGCGTGCGTGCGTGCGTGCGTGCGTGCGTGCGTGCGTGCGTGCGTGCGTGCGTGCGTGCGTGCGTGCGTGCGTGCGTGCGTGCGTGCGTGCGTGCGTGCGTGCGTGCGTGCGTGCGTGCGTGCGTGCGTGCGTGCGTGCGTGCGTGCGTGCGTGCGTGCGTGCGTGCGTGCGTGCGTGCGTGCGTGCGTGCGTGCGTGCGTGCGTGCGTGCGTGCGTGCGTGCGTGCGTGCGTGCGTGCGTGCGTGCGTGCGTGCGTGCGTGCGTGCGTGCGTGCGTGCGTGCGTGCGTGCGTGCGTGCGTGCGTGCGTGCGTGCGTGCGTGCGTGCGTGCGTGCGTGCGTGCGTGCGTGCGTGCGTGCGTGCGTGCGTGCGTGCGTGCGTGCGTGCGTGCGTGCGTGCGTGCGTGCGTGCGTGCGTGCGTGCGTGCGTGCGTGCGTGCGTGCGTGCGTGCGTGCGTGCGTGCGTGCGTGCGTGCGTGCGTGCGTGCGTGCGTGCGTGCGTGCGTGCGTGCGTGCGTGCGTGCGTGCGTGCGTGCGTGCGTGCGTGCGTGCGTGCGTGCGTGCGTGCGTGCGTGCGTGCGTGCGTGCGTGCGTGCGTGCGTGCGTGCGTGCGTGCGTGCGTGCGTGCGTGCGTGCGTGCGTGCGTGCGTGCGTGCGTGCGTGCGTGCGTGCGTGCGTGCGTGCGTGCGTGCGTGCGTGCGTGCGTGCGTGCGTGCGTGCGTGCGTGCGTGCGTGCGTGCGTGCGTGCGTGCGTGCGTGCGTGCGTGCGTGCGTGCGTGCGTGCGTGCGTGCGTGCGTGCGTGCGTGCGTGCGTGCGTGCGTGCGTGCGTGCGTGCGTGCGTGCGTGCGTGCGTGCGTGCGTGCGTGCGTGCGTGCGTGCGTGCGTGCGTGCGTGCGTGCGTGCGTGCGTGCGTGCGTGCGTGCGTGCGTGCGTGCGTGCGTGCGTGCGTGCGTGCGTGCGTGCGTGCGTGCGTGCGTGCGTGCGTGCGTGCGTGCGTGCGTGCGTGCGTGCGTGCGTGCGTGCGTGCGTGCGTGCGTGCGTGCGTGCGTGCGTGCGTGCGTGCGTGCGTGCGTGCGTGCGTGCGTGCGTGCGTGCGTGCGTGCGTGCGTGCGTGCGTGCGTGCGTGCGTGCGTGCGTGCGTGCGTGCGTGCGTGCGTGCGTGCGTGCGTGCGTGCGTGCGTGCGTGCGTGCGTGCGTGCGTGCGTGCGTGCGTGCGTGCGTGCGTGCGTGCGTGCGTGCGTGCGTGCGTGCGTGCGTGCGTGCGTGCGTGCGTGCGTGCGTGCGTGCGTGCGTGCGTGCGTGCGTGCGTGCGTGCGTGCGTGCGTGCGTGCGTGCGTGCGTGCGTGCGTGCGTGCGTGCGTGCGTGCGTGCGTGCGTGCGTGCGTGCGTGCGTGCGTGCGTGCGTGCGTGCGTGCGTGCGTGCGTGCGTGCGTGCGTGCGTGCGTGCGTGCGTGCGTGCGTGCGTGCGTGCGTGCGTGCGTGCGTGCGTGCGTGCGTGCGTGCGTGCGTGCGTGCGTGCGTGCGTGCGTGCGTGCGTGCGTGCGTGCGTGCGTGCGTGCGTGCGTGCGTGCGTGCGTGCGTGCGTGCGTGCGTGCGTGCGTGCGTGCGTGCGTGCGTGCGTGCGTGCGTGCGTGCGTGCGTGCGTGCGTGCGTGCGTGCGTGCGTGCGTGCGTGCGTGCGTGCGTGCGTGCGTGCGTGCGTGCGTGCGTGCGTGCGTGCGTGCGTGCGTGCGTGCGTGCGTGCGTGCGTGCGTGCGTGCGTGCGTGCGTGCGTGCGTGCGTGCGTGCGTGCGTGCGTGCGTGCGTGCGTGCGTGCGTGCGTGCGTGCGTGCGTGCGTGCGTGCGTGCGTGCGTGCGTGCGTGCGTGCGTGCGTGCGTGCGTGCGTGCGTGCGTGCGTGCGTGTGTGTGTGTGTGTGTGTGCTGTTGTGTGGGAGCCCTGGCGGGTGTGTGTGCTGTTGTGTGGAAGCCCTGGCGGGTGTGTGTGTGCTGTTGTGTGGGAGTGCTGGCCGGGGTATGTGCTGTTGTGTGGGAGCCCTGACCGGGGTGTGTGCTGTTGTGTGGGAGCGCTGGCCGGGGTGTGTGTGCTGTTGTGTGAAAGCGCTGAGCGGGGTGTGTGTGCTGTTGTGTGAAAGCGCTGACCGGTGTGTGTGCTGTTGTGTGGGAGCGCTGGCCGGTGTGTGTGTGTGTGCTGTTGTGTGGGAGCCCTGACCGGGGTGTGTGCTGTTGGGTGGGAGTGCTGACCGGGGTGTGTGTGTGCTGTTGTGTGGGAGCCCTGACCGGGGTGTGTGCTGTTGTGTGGGAGCGCTGGCCGGGGTGTGTGTGCTGTTGTGTGAAAGCGCTGAGCGGGGTGTGTGTGCTGTTGTGTGGGAGCGCTGGCCGGGGTGTGTGTGCTGTTGTGTGAAAGCGCTGAGCGGGGTGTGTGTGCTGTTGTGTGGGAGCGCTGGCCGGGGTGTGTGTGCTGTTGTGTGGGATCCCTGACGGTGTGTGTGTGTGTGCTGTTGTGTGGGAGCCCTGACGGGGTGTGTGTGCTGTTGTATGGGAGCCCTGACGGTGTGTGTGTGCTGTTGTGTGGGAGCCCTGACGGTGTGTGTGTGCTGTTGTGTGGGAGCCCTGGCCGGTGTGTGTGTGCTGTTGTGTGGGAGCGCTGGCCGGTGTGTGTGCTGTTGTGTGGGAGCGCTGGCGGGTGTGTGTACTGTTGTGTGGGAGTGCTGACCGGGGTGTGTGCTGTTGTGTGGGATTTCTGACGGGTGTGTGTGTGGTGTTGTGTGGGAGCGCTGGCCGGTGTGTGTGTGCTGTTGTGTGGGATCTCTGACGGTGGTGTGTGCTGTTGTGTGGGAGCGCTGAGCGGGGTGTGTACTGTTGTGTAGGATCTCTGACGGGTGTGTGTGTGCTGTTGTGTGGGATTTCTGACCGGGGTGTGTGGTCGGTCGTGTCAGGGAGACGGCGGGGCCGCGGAGCATGCCGGTCCGGCCGAGAGCGGGGCCGCGGAGCATGCCGGTCCGGCCGAGAGCGGGGAGCCGCTGCAGCTGAACGGCGCCGCCGACCAGACGGAGGCCGTGTTCTCCAGTCCAGACAGGTCAGTAACACAGCCCGCTCCGCAGGCTGTACCGCAGACTGTACCGCAGGCTGTACCACAGACTGTACCACAGACTGTACCGCAGACTGTACCGCAGACTGTACCGCAGACGGTACCGCAGGCTGTACAGCAGACTGTACAACAGGCTGTACCGCAGACTGTACCGCAGACGGTACCGCAGACTGTACCGCAGACTGTACAACAGGCTGTACCGCAGACTGTACCGCAGACTGTACCGCAGACTGTACCGCAGACTGTACCGCAGACTGTACCGCAGACTGTACAACATGCTGTACCGCAGACTGTACCGCAGACGGTACCGCAGGCTGTACCGCAGACTGTACAACAGGCTGTACCGCAGACTGTACCGCAGACTGTACCGCAGACTGTACCGCAGACTGTACAACAGGCTGTACCGCAGACTGTACCGCAGACTGTACAACAGGCTGTACCGCATACTGTACCGCAGACTGTACAACAGGCTGTACCGCAGGCTGTACCGCAGGCTGTACCGCAGACTGTACCGCAGACTGTACAACAGTCTGTACCGCAGACTGTACCGCAGACTGTACCGCAGACTGTACCGCAGACTGTACCGCAGACTGTACCGCAGACTGTGCCGCAGACTGTACCGCAGACTGTACCGCAGACTGTACAACAGGCTGTACCGCAGACTGTACCGCATACTGTACAACAGGCTGTACCGCAGGCTGTACCGCAGGTTGTACCGCAGGCTGTACCGCAGACTGTACCGCAGACTGTACAACAGGCTGTACCGCAGACTGTACCGCAGACTGTACAACAGGCTGTACCGCAGGCTGTACCGCAGGCTGTACCACAGACTGTACCACAGACTGTAACGCAGGCTGTACCACAGACTGTACCGCAGACTGTACAACAGGCTGTACCGCAGACTGTACCGCAGACTGTACCGCAGACTGTACCGCAGGCTGTACCACAGACTGTACCGCAGACTGTACCGCATACTGTACCGCAGACTGTACCGCAGACTGTACAACAGACTGTACCGCAGGCTGTACCGCAGGCTGTACCGCAGACTGTACCATATACTGTACCGCAGACTGTACCGCAGACTGTACCGCAGACTGTACAACAGGCTGTACCGCAGACTGTACCGCAGACTGTACAACAGGCTGTACCGCAGGCTGTACCGCAGGCTGTACCGCAGACTGTACCGCAGACTGTACCGCAGGCTGTACCGCAGGCTGTACCACAGACTGTACCGCAGGCTGTACCACAGACTGTACCGCAGACTGTACAACAGGCTGTACCGCAGACTGTACCGCAGACTGTACCGCAGACTGTACCGCAGACTGTACAACAGACTGTATCGCAGGCTGTACCGCAGGCTGTATCGCAGACTGTACCACATACTGTACCGCAGACTGTACCGCAGACTGTACCGCAGACTGTACCGCAGACTGTACAACAGGCTGTACCGCAGACTGTACCGCAGGCTGTACCACAGACTGTACCGCAGACTGTACCGCAGACTGTACCGCAGACTGTACAACAGACTGTACCGCAGGCTGTACCGCAGACTGTACCACATACTGTACCGCAGACTGTACCGCAGACTGTACCGCAGACTGTACAACAGGCTGTACCGCAGACTGTACCGCAGACTGTACCGCAGACTGTACCACAGACTGTACCGCAGACTGTACCGCAGACTGTACCGCAGACTGTACCGCAGACTGTACCACATACTGTACTGCAGACTGTACAACAGGATGTACCGCAGACTGTACAACAGGCTGTACCGCAGACTGTAACGCAGACTGTACCGCAGACTGTACCGCAGACTGTACCGCAGACTGTACAACAGACTGTACCGCAGATTGTACCGCAGACTGTACCGCAGGATGTACCACAGACTGTACCACAGACTGTACCGCAGACTGTACCGCAGGCTGTACCGCAGACTGTACAACAGGATGTACCACAGGCTGTACCGCAGACTGTACCGCAGGCTGTACCGCACTGTACCGCAGACTGTACCGCAGACTGTACCGCAGGCTGTACCGCAGACTGTACCACATACTGTACCGCAGACTGTACCGCAAACTGTACAGCAGGCTGTACCGCAGACTGTACAACAGGCTGTACCGCAGACTGTACAACAGGCTGTACCGCAGACTGTACAACAGGCTGTACCGCATACTGTACAACAGGCTGTATCGCAGACTGTACCGCAGACTGTACAACAGGCTGTACCGCAGACTGTACCGCAGACTGTACCGCAGACTGTACCGCAGACTGTACCGCAGACTGTACCGCAGACTGTACCGCAGACTGTACCGCAGGCTGTACCGCAGACTGTACCACAGACTGTACCGCAGGCTGTACCACAGACTGTACCGCAGACTGTACCGCAGACTGTACCGCAGACTGTACCGCATACTGTACCGCATACTGTACCGCAGACTGTACCGCAGACTGTACCGCAGGCTGTACCACAGACTGTACCGCAGACTGTACCGCAGACTGTACCGCAGACTGTACCGCAGACTGTACCGCATACTGTACCACATACTGTACCGCAGACTGTATAACAGGATGTACCGCAGACTGTACAACAGGCTGTACCGCAGACTGTAACGCAGACTGTACCGCATACTGTACCGCAGACTGTACAACAGGCTGTACCGCAGACTGTACCGCAGACTGTACCGCAGGATTTACCACAGACTGTACCGCAGACTGTACCGCAGACTGTACCGCAGGCTGTACCGCAGACTGTACAACAGGATGTACCACAGGCTGTACCGCAGACTGTACCGCAGGCTGTACCGCAGGCTGTACCGCAGACTGTACCGCAGATTGTACCGCAGACTGTACCGCAGACTGTACCACATACTGTACCGCATACTGTACCGCAAACTGTACAGCAGGCTGTACCGCAGACTGTACAACAGGCTGTACCGCAGACTGTACCGCAGACTGCACAGCAGGCTGTACCGCAGACTGTACAACAGGCTGTACCGCAGACTGTACAACAGGCTGTGCCGCAGACTGTACAACAGGCTGTACCGCATGCTGTACAACAGGCTGTACCGCAGACTGTACAACAGGCTGTACCGCAGACTGTACAACAGGCTGTACCGCATACTGTACAACAGGCTGTACCGCAGACTGTATCGCAGACTGTACCGCAGACTGTACAACAGGCTGTACCGTAGACTGTACCGCAGACTGTACCGCAGACTGTACCGCAGACTGTACCGCAGGCTGTACCGCATACTGTACCGCAGACTGTACCACATACTGTACTGCAGGCTGTACCACAGACTGTACCGCAGACTGTATCGTAGACTGTACCGCAGACTGTACCGCAGACTGTACCGCAGACTACCGCACGCTGTACCGCAGACTGTACCGCAGATTGTACCGCAGGCTGTACCGCAGACTGTACCGCAGACTGTACCGCAGACTGTACCGCAGACTGTACCGCAAACTGTACCGCAGACTGTACCGCAGACTGTACCTGTGGGGGAGGGTATGACACATCCTTACCAATTATAAATTGTTTGTGTGACATTCCACGAGAAATCAACCAAAAATTTGCAAAAATGACACCTTATGTCACCGATTTTGACCAAATTGGTATGTATGGTAATCAGGGGGGCTGAAACGAGCTGTGAAAGTTTTACGGCGATCCAAGCAGTGGTTCAGGATATATTGCGTCATACATTTTTGCAAGGTAACGGTGCAGGTCAATCTTTGTCCGCCCATATCGCCGGGAATTTATGACGCAATATAAAGTTGCCATATACCATTGGCATGGAATTGAGCTGCTCTATAAGATGGTGCTGTTATATTTTCGACTTGTTAAAAATACGCTTTTGTCATTTTATTAATTTTACAACTTTTTGGCGACCATACATCGAAATTCTAACTTTTGACCATCCAAATTTAATGTGTGGTCAATTATCTTTTAAATAAAGAAATACAATGTGTGCTTCTATCTATAGATGCGTCAAATGTTGCCATTTTATGTGCCATTTGTTTATAAAAATAAGTTATTCACCAATAACTTTTGAATGAATCAAGCAAGAGAGTAATGGTAAACGCCATTTTGCTGGTCTCGTTGAGACACGTTGAATGACATGCAATATCAGGCGCGGATCCAAGGGACGGCGGGGGGGGGGGGGGGGGGGGTGCACTATGGCGTCCCCCTCCTTCCTTAGCCTCGGGTCGCGCCCGTAAGGCGCGCTTGACGGTGTGCGCCCAATTTGGCGAAAAATGGGCACAGCGTCTGTGGAATAGACCAATACCAATACCGTCTGTAGACCAATACCAAAACTTCGAATCTGTACGGTACGTCTGTAGACGAGTGCCAAGACGTCGAATCTGTAGGGTACGTCTGTAGACGAGTACCAAGACGTCGAATCTGTACGGTACGTCTGTAGACGAGTACCAAAACGTCGAATCTGTACGGTATACTATCTGGCATGCAATTGAATTTCCGTCCCGGGCGCCCAATACAGTCTTCCTGACGACACGTGTCTCAATCTCCGCAGCATGCATTTCGTCACGAGTGAAATACACGGCGCATGGCTGCGAGTTGTGATCTGCCCAAAACAACATCCCCAAGGCGGAGGCCAGAGGAGGACAGGTTTACAGATGGAATAGTTGTGAATATAAATGTGAATCATTTTCCACAAGAGAGAAATAGGTATGCAATAGCTTAGGACAAAATTAATACTACAGATCTCAGTATTTACACACATTGGTCTCAATATCTCTACCTACTATATATATCTGTCAACATAATTTCAATATCTCAGTGTTAGCATAATTTCAGGTGTACCAGACTAATATATATGTCAGATAAATTTAGCATTTTAGTGTTACATTTCGGTAGCATAAAGAGGCGCAAGGCGGCGTAATCAGAGGAAGTCAGAGCAAGCGATATCGATGTTGCTTGTTAAAGGCTAACACGCTCACTGGAGAGAGAGAGGGGGGACTTTTGTGCCCCCCCCCCCCACATGTTTTTTTCATGAATAGCTCAAAAACGAAGGGGAGAAGAAAACGAAGGCGGTGGTTTTTGTGCGACATTTAAGCCAACACAATAGCGGATCGTTTGACGGGACGAAATTGAAAATCGTTTTTTTTAGTATATGGATTTATATGGAATATGGATTTTTTAGTTATGAGTTATATGGTCCAAGATGGCGGGCAGAATGGAGGTCGGTGAAACGATATCTTCGGAACCAACAGTCGGATCGGGATAATTCAAACGACATTCGGCAGCCAATGTCAATGTTCATCTCCGAACACAACTTTGGACACCTTGCTTGGTGACCTGTGACGTCACAGAGGTCAAATCCCCAAAATGGTGACATTTAGCCAGATTTGACCTTCGTGACCTCGTTTGATCTTGCATATATTGACCTAAGATCACCTTAATTTCAGCAAATTTATATAATTATAGCACCTACCTACCTTGTAAGTTTGTTCGTTCTCATAATTTCGGAGATCTCGGGGGGGGGGGGGGGGGGTACAGAAGTGCCCCCCCCCCTCTCCACTGCGCGTTAGTGGCATACCCCGCTCCAGTGCGCGTGTTAAAGCACAAACTGAGTACCACCACCGGCCACCAAAACTGAGTACCATTACCGGCCACCAAAACTGAACACCACCACCGGCCACCAAAACTGAACACCACCACCGGCCACCAAAACTGAGTACCATTACCGGCCACCAAAACTGAACACCACCACCGGCCACCAAAACTGAGTACCATTACCTGCCACCAAAACTGAGTACCACCACTGGCCACCAAAACTGAGTACCACCACTGGCCACCAAAACTGAGTACCACCACTGGCCACCAAAACTGAGTACCATTACCGGCCACCACAACTGAGTACCACCACTCGCCACCAAAACTGAGCACCACCACCGGCCACCAAAACTGAACACCACCACCGGCCACCAAAACTGAGTACCATTACCGGCCACCAAAACTGAGCACCACCACCGGCCACCAAAACTGAACACCGCCACCGGCCACCAAAACTGAACACCACCACCGGGCCGACCCGGCCCGTCCGCCGTACGACCCGAGGTACCGGCCCGAGGTACTTACGTAACGCCGAGATGCAAGCTTGGTCCAGACGGGTTGTTGACGGGTTGTTGACTTGACGGGTTGTTGACGGGTTGTTGACTTGACGGGTTGTTGACGGGTTGTTGACTTGACGGGTTGTTGACTTGACGGGTTGTTGACGGGTTGTTGACTTGACGGGTTGTTGACGGGTTGTTGACTTGACGGGTTGTTGACGGGTTGTTGACTTGACGGGTTGTTGACGGGTTGTTGACTTGACGGGTTGTTGACAGCGCAGTGTGTGCCGCCATAGCCTGGTCGGTTAACCCGCGCCCCGCTGCAGCGGGGCGCGGGGTATTACCCCGCGGGGTATTACCCCGTATTACCCCGCCGGGGGTAATACCCCGCGCTTAAAGCTCCTCACTCATAAGCACAATCCATACCAGTACCACACAATATTGAAACAAACAATAAAGCCAAAACATTGTACAGCCATTCTCCCACTACAACTACACAATCAGCAAGTATAGCCACAATTGACTTAGAAAAAGCAGCAGCCCTCAATGAACACTTGGCGACACAAACTGAAATCGGACCGCCACCAACACTTCCAGCTCACAACCCATGTCCAAGGACTGTACCTGTACCCCCTCTGAACCAAATAGCTATCACTGAACAGGAAGTCCTGTCAACACTCAACTCTCTGAACCCGCACAAATCAACTGGCCCGGACCAACTTCCAACCAATATATTGAAATTGACTGCTTTATGAATAGCTGTCTGTTGTCCCTGTTATTAAACTGTCTGTTGTCCCTCTAATGCGTGTCTCTGTGTCGGTACGGTGAGGAGGAGGTGCAGCTCATCACACAGTACTGTCTGTGGTCCCTCTAATGCGTGTCTCTATGTTGGTCCAGTGAGGAGGAGCTGCTCATCACACAGTACTGTCTGTGGTCCCTCTAATGCGTGTCTCTGTGTCGGTCCAGTGAGGAGGAGGTGGTGCAGCTCATCACACAGTACTGTCTGTGGTCCCTCTAATGCGTGGCTCCGTGTCGGTCCAGTGAGGAGGAGGTGGTGCAGCTCATCACACAGTACTGTCTGTGGTCCCTCTAATGCGTGTCTCTGTGTCGGTCCAGTGAGGAGGAGGTTCAGCTCATCACACAGTACTGTCTGTGGTCCCTCTAATGCGTGTCTATGTGTCGGTCCAGTTAGGAGGAGTTGCAGCTCATCACACAGTACTGCCTGTGGTCCCTCTAATGCGTGTCTCTGTGTCAGTCCAGCGAGGAGGAGGTTCAGCTCATCACACAGTACTGTCTGTGGTCCCTCTAATGCGTGTCTCTGTGTCGGTCCAGTGAGGAGGAGGTGCAGCTCATCACACAGTACTGCCTGTGGTCCCTCTAATGCGTGTCTGTGTCGGTCCAGTGAGGAGGAGGTGCAGCTCATCAAACAGTACTGTCTGTGGCCCCTCTAATGCGTGTCTCTGTGTTGGTCCAGTGAGGAGGAGCTGCAGCTCATCACACAGTACTGTCTGTGGTCCCTCTAATGCGTGTCTCTGTGTCGGTCCAGTGAGGAGGAGGTGCAGCTCATCACACAGTACTGTCTGTGGTCCCTCTAATGCGTGTCTCTGTGTTGGTCCAGTGAGGAGGAGGTGCAGCTCATCACACAGTACTGTCTGTGGTCCCTCTAATGCGTGGCTCTGTGTCGGTCCAGTGAGGAGGTGCAGCTCATCACACAGTACTGTCTGTGGTCCCCCTAATGCGTGTCTCTGTGTTGGTCCAGTGAGGAGGAGGTTCAGCTCATCACACAGTACTGTCTGTGGTCCCTCTAATGCGTGGCTCTGTGTCGGTCCAGTGAGGAGGAGGAGCTGCAGCTCATCACACAGTACTGTCTGTGGTCCCTCTAATGTGTGTCTCTGTGTCGGTCCAGTGAGGAGGAGGTGCAGCTCATCACACAGTACTGTTTGTGGTCCCTCTAATGCGTGTCTCTGTGTCGGTCCAGTGAGGAGGAGGTGCAGCTCATCACACAGTACTGTCTGTGGTCCCTCTAATGCGTGGCTCTGTGTCGGTCCAGTGAGGAGGAGGTTCAGCTCATCACACATTACTGTCTGTGGTCCCTCTAATGCGTGTCTCTGTGTTGGTCCAGTGAGGAGGAGGTGCAGCTCATCACACAGTACTGTTTGTGGTCCCTCTAATGCGTGTCTCTGTGTCGGTCCAGTGAGGAGGAGGTGCAGCTCATCACACAGTACTGTTTGTGGTCCCTCTAATGCGTGTCTCTGTGTCGGTCCAGTGATGAGGAGGTGCAGCTCATCACACAGTACTGTCTGTGGTCCCTCTAATGCGTGTCTCTGTGTCGGTCCAGTGAGGAGGAGGTTCAGCTCATCACACAGTACTGTCTGTGGTCCCTCTAATGCGTGTCTCTGTGTCGGTCCAGTGAGGAGGAGGTTCAGCTCATCACACAGTACTGTCTGTGGTCCCTCTAATGCGTGGCTTTGTGTCGGTCCAGTGAGGAGGAGGTGCCAGCTCATCACACAGTACTGTCTGTTGTTGTTGTTTTGGAGTAGGGCGCATAGCCGCTTGGGCTCAGAGCGTCCAGTTTCTTCGTGTCTTCTTGCTTGCTTAGGGTTGGAGACTAAGCGTGTAAAGGGACATGGAAGGGCGTAGCTAGGACTGATCATTCAAGGACTAGTGGCCGAGGGTTCCTTGCCAAGAGTCTTGTTAGTTGAGTAAAGACAACCTACACTGATCTACTTAAAGAAAAGAAAATAAACATTAGAGAAAACATAAATGAAAGGAGTACATCACATCCATCACAAAGCACACAATCTCACTCCAAGACATCATCCATCAGCTCGTTTCCAAGTGGCACATTCACAATGCGTCTGGCATACATTTCCCAATCACGCTGAGGGCTCTAGCACTTTGAACTTGATAGCTCGCTTCTCAAGGCATAACGTTGCCTCCTCCCCGTAACCACATGTCACTTGGCTGGCTTGGCTGGCTTGGCTGGCTTGGCTGGCTTGGCTGGCTTGGCTGGCTTGGCTGGCTTGGCTGGCTTGGCTGGCTTGGCTGGCTTGGCTGGCTTGGCTGGCTTGGCTGGCTTGGCTGGCTTGGCTGGCTTGGCTGGCTTGGCTGGCTTGGCTGGCTTGGCTGGCTTGGCTGGCTTGGCTGGCTTGGCTGGCTTGGCTGGCTTGGCTGGCTTGGCTGGCTTGGCTGGCTTGGCTGGCTTGGCTGGCTTGGCTGGCTTGGCTGGCTTGGCTGGCTTGGCTGGCTTGGCTGGCTTGGCTGGCTTGGCTGGCTTGGCTGGCTTGGCTGGCTTGGCTGGCTTGGCTGGCTTGGCTGGCTTGGCTGGCTTGGCTGGCTTGGCTGGCTTGGCTGGCTTGGCTGGCTTGGCTGGCTTGGCTGGCTTGGCTGGCTTGGCTGGCTTGGCTGGCTTGGCTGGCTTGGCTGGCTTGGCTGGCTTGGCTGGCTTGGCTGGCTTGGCTGGCTTGGCTGGCTTGGCTGGCTTGGCTGGCTTGGCTGGCTTGGCTGGCTTGGCTGGCTTGGCTGGCTTGGCTGGCTTGGCTGGCTTGGCTGGCTTGGCTGGCTTGGCTGGCTTGGCTGGCTTGGCTGGCTTGGCTGGCTTGGCTGGCTTGGCTGGCTTGGCTGGCTTGGCTGGCTTGGCTGGCTTGGCTGGCTTGGCTGGCTTGGCTGGCTTTGCTGGCTTTCACTCTCAGAGTCATGGTTTCCATTCTCCCGTGTCCCGCTGGAATCCCCCCAGGGAAAGGCTCTACTACGGTCAGACTTGGCATATTCTGCACAATAACCACAGTAATGTTATATAAGCATCTACCAGCGTTTTTGATGGGGTTAACTCAATTTACAAGGTTAAACTCTACGTTTTAACTACATAACCAGTAATGCTTCACTCCTTCACCACTCTTGCATTCATATCTCACCCATTGCTCAGCAATCATACTCATTTATACTGCATTCCTTCACCACTCTTGTACCCTCCATCCAGAATTTAACAATCGTTCAACTGTTCCACTGATACACACACTCGAAAACACCTGCGCACGTACTCTCCCCAACTACACAGACACACACATGTTCCCACAAGTCACATCAGATACCTTTGCGATAAAACAAAACTCACTCCATAACCGCTTCAGACACTAATACACTGAGAAGCACAACCGACGCACATTATTCATCATACATACATCAATCTATAAACCAGAGAGACATTAAGTAAAGGCACAGTATAACCCACATATAGAAAAGTAACAATGCCAAGTTAAATTCTCTTGAAAAGTTCACTTTCATACAAAAACTTAATCAAAGCATCAGTAACATCAGGGCAGGTGTCACCAAGAAGCGAAGCCAAATCCATAGGCAACCTATGTTGCTGACACAGGGCTCTTAGTCGTCGTCTTGGTTCTTCATATGTAGGACAGTCAATCAGTAGGTGAGGCACAGTTAAATAACAATCACAATTACTACACTCAGGCCGAGCTTCACGGTCCAAAATGAAGGAGTGTGTGATCCTTGTATGTCCTAATCGAAGTCTACATAACACAATTTCTTCCCGTCTAATATGTCTTGTACTGGACTCCCAGTTCCCAGCAGTACGTTGAATTTCTTTAAGATTTGTAAGTCGGTTGTAATTTAACCAAGTGTTGTTAAAAAAAGCGTAACACGCCGCACGTAAAGAGGGTAAATATTCCTGGGGACTAACTTCGTATTCCTGTTCCTCTGGCATCTGTATCGCCTGTTTCGCCTGTACATCCGCTCTTTCATTTCCGTAGATGCCACAGTGCCCAGGGAGCCAAAGAATAATGCATTCGAAGTCGCGTCCTCTTTGAAGCTATGCAGCGCATCCTTGATTTCAATGATAAGGGGATGAGTACTCTCCTCGGTTTGTATGGCGAGGACAGACATAGCATCTGTACCAGACTTGTCAATGATTCATATTTGTCATGAATCGATTCACAGTGATTCACGGACCATAATGAATGATTCAATCATGATTCAATCACTCAACATTACCATAATGAATGATTCAATCATGATTCAATCATTCAACATTACCATAATGAATGATTCAATCATGATTCAATCACTCAACATTACCATAATGAACGATTCAATCTTGATTCAATCACTCAACATTAAAGGGAAGTGTCGACGCCTTTGTCTAACTCCTTTGATTTTGAATGTGCGACTCTAAGATTGTATGAGCGTGATAGGGAGGTCATGCTCTACCTGTGTGCCAATTTGCATGCACATCAGAATAGTCTGCTGTTTGACCTTAAACATATGACCTGCTTTAACTCCTTTGATTTTAAATGTGCGACTCTAAGATTGTACCAGAATGATCACTAGGTCGTAATCTATCTGTGTATCAATTTTGAAGCCAATCCAAATAGTTCGCGAATGTATTTCCGAATGTGAAAGTGAATGTGAGGCAATTGGACACGCGTGTTGTTTATTTTGATTATAAAATGATATTTATAATATTTATTATAATTGCAAATTCCAAGTTCCAAAAGCATTAATGACTTTACGTTTCACTTTTTTAAGCGAATAGAACATTTATTTTGATTTTGCATTAGGTATTATTTTTTATAAAGCATGAAGTGGAATAAAGCGGCGCCGATGCGACAGTGATATTTGGGACATGCGGAGGTCATGCAAATGTTTGTTTATGATTTCGTTTTTTATATGGTATAGCCTAGAAATTAGGAAAAGGTGGGTACTTTTTGATAATTTTTCGTGTGAAAAAGGTGTGCGTGTACTGTGTGGTTTATGAACCAAAGTATGAGTTATCAGTTAGTTATTTTCTCTAAGTATTTAGGTACCTACCCCTAACCCTACCAGTTCCAAGGTATTCACCTAGTTAGGGCTGATTGAACAGTGGCTTTGTGCCCACTGGAGTTGGACACAAAGCCTCGCTTTCTTTACGCATAGATGAATTACAGGCTACAGCTCAGGACACAGAGCTCATATAATTGGCCATTAAGTGCCTGGTTTGTCCACAGGGCACAGATGAATGCTGGGCCGCTGTCATATTTTGTGGAATGTTTATGCTGTTCGACCAAAAAAGAATGATTCTTTGAGCGATGAATGATTCAATCAGCCTATTTTCTCTGTATGAATGATTCAATCAGTGACTCACAACAGGTTTGCGCATGAGGTGAATCGATTCATGAGTCATTCATTTGAAATAAGAATGATTCAATCAAAAGTAGTCGATTCACATTGAATCATTGACAAGTCTGATCTGTACAGATTACACTTTTCTGCATAACATTTATTCTGACATAATTAATGGCTTGTAGTATCGCGATAGATTCAGCCGTAAAGACTGAGTACTGTTTTTTTAATTTGGTTTTGTAGCTAAATTCCCCATGCACAAAGGCGCATCCCACACACCCGTCGCTCTTTGATCCGTCCGTATAGATGTAATGATACCCGTGGTGCTCATTCTTAAATGCATCAAATGCCTCAAGGACATCATACTCTCAACAGTCTCCTTTTTTTGGTTAATCAGCTTTCGGGTGTCACATTTAGATATTTGCCATGCCGGGAACGCGCTCGTTTTAAGCGTCACGTCCGGTGGAAGATCAAAAGCCAGATTCGAAGAGATGCTCTTAATTCTTTCACAAATGGGGAAGCCAGCAATCCTTTTCATATACTCCCTTTCAACATTGGGGAGGGCGAAAGTTCCATCAATCAGCAGAAGACAAGGATGACTAGCTACACTGTTCACTCGCATACAATACCTGATGGTCAACTCCCAACGTCGTAAGTATATCGGTGGAACATTTGCCTCCACCTGGAGTGGTATGATCGGAGAGGTTCGAAGGGCACCTGTGGCTAGTCGTAGGCAGGTATTCTGGATACTTTCCAGGGAATCCACGGCCTTATTTGCAGGTCCATCTAGGCTCTGGCAGGCATAGTCAAGAATTGGTCTTATTAGGGATTTGTACACTCGGATAAGGATGGTTCGGTTAGCACCACATTGACGTCCAGCTAGACATTTCATAAGTGGAATCCGTTTCAGTGCCCTGGCTCTGATATATTGTACATGCTTGTTCATATTTAATCTGGAGTCCAGATGTACCCCCAGGAATTTTACACTGTCATCATAGGTTAGAGGTTCATCATTAATTTTTAGTTGAGGAAGATTATCCATTTCGTGCCTATTCATGTACCGTCGAAATATCACAGCGCTGCACTTCGCTGGAGTAAAAGTAAAGCCCCAGGTATCTGCCCACTCTACCAATGTGTCCAGTGCACCCTGCATAGTTTGTACAAGCGGTGTCAATCGTCTTCCCTGGATCCAAATTGCACAGTCATCTGCATAAATTGCATGTGAGAAATCATCAGGTACATTGTCGAAAATGTCGTTTATCATCAGGTTAAACAAAATCGGTGAAACGACTCCTCCCTGCACTACGCCATTTCCTGTTGAAAAATGTTTGACAGTTGTCCACACTTCACCTGGAAAGTTCTTCCAGTCAGATAATTCTTTACAAAACTCATCAACCTGCCACGAAAACCCATGTTATACATTTTTGAAAGGAGAGCCGGGATGGATGTCAAATTATATGCACTTTTGAAATCCAGAAACACTGCTAACGTATACTTGTTATACAAATATCCCCTTCGTATCTCTGATTCCAGTCTCACGACATGGTCAACGGTACTCCGAGCTTTTCTAAATGCGCATTGGTAGTTTATCATTTCCTCTTTTTCCACATACCATGCCAATCTTCTCGCTATCATTCTCTCCATGATTTTACCAAAACATGATGTCAATTGAATGGGTCTAAAGGACTGAGGTTTGCAAGCCGGCTTGCCAGGTTTCAATAATGGAATAATAAAGGAGTGTGACCATTCAGCAGGGAAGCGCCCTTCTGTCCATAAATAATTAAATAAACTAAGGATTTCTTGTAATTGTGTCTCTCCCATGTGTTTGAAGAATGCATAGTGTACCATGTCCGGTCCAATGGAGGTGTTTCCACACCCCGTTGTACTGATTCGGTTAGTTCAGTCATAACGAAGGGTTCATTGCAACATTCTCGATTATCAGATTGAAAATCTGGCATGGTATCTGAAATCATTCCAACTCGGTCTCGAAAGGATGCTGTATAATTCTGCTGCGATGAAATACCTGAAAAGTAATTTCCCAGTGCATCTCCAACTTCGAGGGTATCATCAATAATCACACCATTCAGTATAAGGACGGGCAGGGGCCTGTTGAATCTAGTCTTCCGTGTGAACTTCCGTATAATCTCCCATAGTTGTGTCATTGGTGTTCTAGAATTGAACAGGTTAAGGAGTTTTTGCCACGAATCTTTCTTTGCCTGCCTAATAACCTGTCTGGCCTTAGCCTTCGCTCTCTTGTATTCAATAAGTAAATTAGGAGTCCCCCTATTGCGCCGGAATCGGTTTAACATTCTTTTTCTGTTCGCAATGGCCTCCTTGCATTCATTTGTCCACCAAGGACAACTATATTTAGAACGGCCAGTTTTCTTTGGGATCGTCTCTGTTGCAGCTTGGACGATAATCTCTGTCATAACTTTGCAATTTTCAACACCCAGCCGGTCATCAAATCTCAGTACACATTTGTCCAGAAATTCAGTCCACCTTGCTTTGTTCAAATTCCATCCATAAAAGATGTCTGTGTAATTATTAATCTGCTCTCCCTTGTCATAAGTGATATAAATCGGGAAGTGATCACTTTCCTGTGGGTCCAAGTCAGTGGTCCAGTTCATATATTGGGCAATGGAGCTAGATGACAAGGTCAAGTCAATATGGGAATAGAGTCCAGTATAATCATCCATCCTCGTGGGACTGCCAGTATTTAACACACATAGTTCATACACTCTTATCAGCCGTTCCCACTGCATACCCCTTCGGTCACAACGATCCGATCCCCACAACATGTGCCGACTGTTTGCATCCGTGCAGATGAGCAGGGGCTCTGGAAGTTGATTTATAAGTGTTTCAAGGTCAGCATAGTTCAAGGTTTCAGTTGGGGGTAGGTATAGCGAGCATACAGACATACGAACACTTCCGATCCGTACTGAGCATGCCACAGCCTGTAAACAAGATTGGACATGCAGTTGATGGTGTGGTAGTTTGTTAGTAATAAAAATGCTCACTCCACCCTGTCTCCTCTCACTACTTCCATATGCATCATATCGGGTATAACATGGTAGGTTAAAGTCATAAATATCTGCAGGTAGAAAGTGAGTTTCCTGTATGCAGTTAATTTAACAGGCTTGTGCTGCAGGAAAGGGTTTGATTAAGGCCCATCTTGCTATCATGCCTCTTGAGTTCCATTGCAGAATTTTCACCATCTTTTCACTATGGAATCAAGGTAATTCACACAATACATTTCATCAATCACCGATACAGCATTATAAATAATATTAATGTGCTGAAAAGAGGGCCTGTAACCCCTCATTCCTAGTCTACTAGGCCAGCATTTTCATGTCTCCATCAGATATGCCCCTTTTGTCAAACTTGGCATTTTCTTTTTCTTTTCTACTGTTTTTTCCACCGATCTTGGCTGCTTTGTTCCTATAAGTGGGGATGGTGAAATGTCGTGTCCATCTGTCTGTCCTTTCTCTTTGTCTTTTCCTTGTTTCCCCCTTCGATTTCTAGCTACCTCCCATGTGTTACTACTTTGGTCTGTGCCATGACTGTCTGCCAGCTCACTGGCACTCTGGTTGCTTTCGGCGTCTGGCGTTCCTGAAAGAGGAGTGTCATCCACATCTGCCCGTCTCATTTCACTGGTTGTTGTACAAGTAGGCATGGGTTCACCCTCTGCCATGTCACTTTCATACCCCTGTCCTTGTGTGGTTAGTACTGGGTTTTTGTCCTTGGGGGTCACTGACTGCTGAGCCAGGATCTTGTCCAGCAGGCTGATCATCTTGTCCATTTTTTCTTCAAGTTTGTCTACTCTATCTCGGAGTCCTACATCATGACTGAGGTTCTCCCCTTGGGAGCGTACCACTGCAGCATATTGTCTGAGCACTGGAGTCTGGTGGGATTTTTCATAAATGCTGCGGGCATGAGCATATGATACATCTCTTTCTACCTTAAGCTCACAAATGTCCTTCTCTTTTTGCCACGTCGGACATTCTCTGGATCGACAGGAATGTCCAATCTGCTTACAGTTCACACACTTCTGTTCACACTCTCCATCATGTTTTTTCCTCCACAGTTCAGGCACACTGGTTCCCCCTGCACCCTGCTTCTGCATGCCCAAACCTGCCACACTTATAGCAGATCAGGGGGTTGGGGATGTGTTTGCGCACTCGGTAGGACACATAGTCGAAGTCCAGTCGGGCTGGACAAGAGGACCTGTTGAAAGTTAGTAGAATGGTTGGAGTGTTTTCAGCGTGACCACCTACCCACCTAGTAAATCTTTTCGCTGCCACTACACCAGATTCCTCAAACCATCCCACTATTTCACTCTCACTGAGTTCGATCAGGTCGTATGCATGGATTGTCCCCTTACTCATGTTCAGTTTCTTTTTCTTTTTCTACCTCACACTCCTCACTGCCAAACTGTTTGGCTTTGAGGAGCTGCTCAGTTTGTTTAACATTTTTTGTTTTCACAAGAAGGTTCCCATCACTCAGGAAGTTGGCTTTTCCCACCTTACCCTGGTCACCCAAGTACCTCTAATGCACTGCTGCACCCAGGGCCATCCCCGCCCTTTGATAGTTCTACCTGATTTCAGCTTAATGGTCAAGTAGGCTCCAGTCTCATCATTACTCTCCCAAAAGTTTTCTATCACTTCTTCAGCCCTAACTCGTTTGGTGGCCCTACTCGGCCCCATCTTTCAGTATATATTCATACGTCCGTCCACAAGATACCTCACAATATACAGACAAAAATGAACACTGAAATAAGGAAGAAAAAACAAAACTCACTGGAGTCCAAACCCCCCCCCCCCACACCAGGCAAACCTGTTTCTTGAAGAAAAGAGGGTATATAAGTAACTTAGTCCATTATCAGTTAACCAAGAAACAAGAAAAAACAAACACTATCCAACTCGCTTCAAATCTTCTTTCGCTACACTGGTGTCGACACGTCCTCACTCCGCCACGTGGCTCGCCAGAATGAAGTACTGTCTGTGGTCCCTCTAATGCGTGGCTCTGTGTCGGTCCAGTGAGGAGGAGGTGCAGCTCATCACACAGTACTGTCTGTGGTCCCTCTAAAGCGTGGCTCTGTGTCGGTCCAGTGAGGAGGAGGTGCAGCTCATCACACAGTACTGCCTGTGGTCCCTCTAATGCGTGTCTGTGTCGGTCCAGTGAGGAGGAGGAGCTGCAGCTCATCACACAGTACTGTCTGTGGTCCCTCTAATGCGTGTCTCTGTGTCGGTCCAGTGAGGAGGAGGTGCAGCTCATCACACAGTACTGTTTGTGGTCCCTCTAATGCGTGTCTCTGTGTCGGTCCAGTGAGGAGGAGGTGCAGCTCATCAAACAGTACTGTCTGTGGTCCCTCTAATGCGTGTCTCTGTGTTGGTCCAGTGAGGAGGAGGTTCAGCTCATCACACAGTACTGTCTGTGGTCCCTCTAATGCGTGTCTCTGTGTCGGTCCAGTGAGGAGGAGGTTCAGCTCATCACACAGTACTGTATGTGGTCCCTCTAATGCGTGTCTCTGTGTCTGTACAGTGAGGAGGTGCAGCTAATCACACAGTACTGTCTGTGGTCCCTCTAATGCGTGTCTCTGTGTTGGTCCAATGAGGAGGAGGTTCAGCTCATCACACAGTACTGTCTGTTGTCCCTCTATGCGTGGCTCTGTGTCGGTCCAGTGAGGGAGGAGGTGGTGCAGCTCATCACACAATACTGTCTGTGGTCCCTCTAATGCGTGGCTCTGGGTCGGTCCAGTGAGGAGGAGGTGCAGCTCATCACACAGTACTGTCTGTGGTTCCTTCTATATGCGTGGCTCTGTGTCGGTCCAGTGAGAGGAGGTGCAGCTATCACACAGTACTGTCTGTGTGTCCCTCTAATGCGTGTCTGTGTCGTCCAGTGAGGACGAGCTGCAGCTCTCATCACACAGTATGTCTGTGGTCCCTCTAATGCGTGTCTCTGTGTTGGTCAGTGAGGGAGGAGGTGCAGCTCCATCACACAGTAACTGTCTGTGGTCCCTCATTGCGTGTCTCTGTGTCGGTCCAGTGAGGAGGAGGTTCAGCTCATCACACAGTACTGTCTGTGGTCCCTCTAAGCGTGTCTCTGTGTCGGTCAGTGAGGAAGAGGTTTCAGCCTCATCACACAGTACTGTCCTGTGGTCCCTCTAATTGCGTGGCTCTGTGTCGGTCCAGTGAGGAGGAGGTGCAGCTCATTCACACAGTACTGTCTGTGGTCCCCTCTAATGCGTGGCTCTGTGTCGGTCCAGTGAGGAGGAGGTTCAGCTCATCAAACAGTACTGTCTGTGGTCCCTCTAATGCGTGTATCTGTGTCGGTCCAGCGAGGAGGAGTTGGCAGCTCATCAGACATATACGTGTTTCGTCGGTTCCCTCTACTTGCGTTGTCTCTGGTGTCGGTCACAGTGAGGAGGGAGGTGTAGCTCATCACACAGTACTGTCTGTGGTCCCTCTAATGCGTTGGCTCTGGTGTCGGTCCAGTGAGGAGGAGGAGTTGCAGCTCATCACAGTACTGTCTGTGGCCCCTCTAATGCGTGGCTCTGTGTGTCGGTCCAGTGAGGGAGGAGGAGGTGCAGCTCATTCACACAACAGTACTGCCTGTGGTCCCTCTAATGCGTGTCTCTGTGTCGGTGATGTGAGGAGGAGGTGCAGCTCATCACACAGTACTGTCTGTGGTCCCTCTAATGTGTGTCTCTGTGTCGGTCCAGTGAGGAGGAGGTGCAGCTCATCACACAGTACTGTCTGTGGTCCCCTCCTAATGCGTGTCATCATGTGTCTGTACAGTGAGGAGGAGAGGTACAGCTCATCACACAGTACTGTCTTGTGGTCCCTCTAATGCGTGTCTCTGTGTCGGTCCAGTGAGGAGGAGTTGCAGCTCATCACACAGTA
>JAXIVJ010012558.1:35000-39979 GCA_036785665.1 Chirona hameri
GCGCGACGTGTGCGCGCGTGCGCGCGGGGTGTGCTGTCGCGCAACGCGCTGCGTGTGTTGCGTGTGTGTACGTGTGTGTGCGTGTGTTGTGCGTGTGTGGTGCGTGTGTGTGCGTGTGTGGTTGCGTGTGTGTGCGTGTGTGTGCGTGTCTGTGCGTGTGTGTGCGTGTGTGCGTGTGTGTGTGTGCGTGTGTGTGCGTGTGTTGCGTGCTGTGCGTGCCGTGGGCGTGTGCGTAGCGTGTGCGTGCGTGTGCGTGCGTGTGGGTGCGTGTGTCTGTGTGTCTGGTGTGTCTGTGTGTCTGTGTAGGGAGTCCAGTAACCTGTGTGTGGGTTTGTGTGCAGGTAGGTACAAACCTGGCCCGCAGCAGTACACTGCAGACCCGCGCCGTCATCGCCTCGCATCTGGTCAGCGACGGGACCCCGAGGCAGCAGCCGGCCAGTCCCGAGCCGGTCAGTCAGTCAGTCCAGTCAGTCAGTCAGTCACAGTCAGTCAGTCAGTCAGTCAGTCAGTCAGTCCAGTCAGTCAGTCAGTCAGTCAGTCAGTCAGTCCAGTCAGTCAGTCAGTCCAGTCAGTCAGTCAGTCACGTCAGTCAGTCAGCTGTCAGTCAGTCAGTCAGTCAGTCGTCAGTCAGTCAGTCGCGCGTCAGTCGGGTCGGTCGGTCGGTCGAGGCGGTCGGTCGGTCGGTCGGTCGGTCGGTCGGTCGGTCGGTCAGGTCGTCGGTCGGTTCGGTCGGTCGGTCGGTCGGTCGGTCGGTCGGTCGGTCGGTCGGTCGGTCGGTCGGTCGGTCGGTCCGGTCGGCGGTCGGTCCGGTCGGTCGGTATCGGTCGTCGGTCTGGTCGGGTCGGTCGGGTCGGTCGGTCGGTCGGTCGGTCGGTCGGTCGGTCGGTCGGTCTCGGTCGGGTCGGCGGTCGGTTCGGTCGGGTCGGTCGGCGTCGGTCGGTCGGTCGGTCGGTCGGTCCGGTCTCGGTCGGTCCGGTCGGTCTGTCGCGTCGGTCGGTCGGTCGGTCGGTCGAGGTCGGGTCGGTCCGGTCGGTCGGTCGGTCGGTCGGGTCGGTCGGTCGGTCGGTCGTTCGGTCGGTCGGTCGGTCGCGTGGTCGGTCGGTCGGTCGTTCGGTCGGTCGGTCGGTCGGTCGGTCCGGTCGGTCGGTCGGTCGGTCGGTCGGTCGGTCGGTCGGTCAAGGTCGGGTCGTCGTCGTCGGTCGGTCGGTCGGTCGGTCGGTCGTCGGTCGGTCGGTCGGTCGGTCGGTCGGTCGGTCGGGTCGGTCGGTCGCGTCGGTCGGTCGGTCCGCGTCGGTCGGTCGGGTCGGTCGGTCGGTCGGTCGGTCGGTCGGTCGGTCGGTCGGTCGGTCTGTCGGTCGGTCGGTCGGTTCGGTCGGTCGGGTCGGTCGGTCGGTCGGGTCGGTCCGGTCGGTTCGGTCCGGTCGGTCGGTCGGTCGGTCCGGTCGGTCGCGTCGGTCGGTCGGTCGGTCGGTCGGTCGGTCGGGTCGGTCGGTCGGTCGTGTCGGTCGGTCGGTCGGTCGGTCGGTCGGTCGGTCGGTCGGTCGGGTCGGTCGGTCGGGTCGGTCGGTCGGTCGGTCGGTCGGTCGGTCGGTCGGTCGGTCGGTCGGTCGGTCGGTCGGTCGGTCGGTCGGTCGGTCGGGTCGGTCGGTCGGTCGGTCGGGTCGCGTCGGTCGGGTCGGTCGGTCGGTCGGTCGGTCGGTCGGTCGGTCGGTCGGGTCGTCGTGGTCGGTCGGTCGGTCGGTCGGTCGGTCGGTCGGTACGGTCGGTCGGTCGGTCGTCGGTTCCGGTCGGTCGGTCGGTCGGTCGGTCGGTCGGTCGGTCGGTCGCGGTCCGGTCGGTCGGTCGGTCGGTGGTCGGTCGGTCGGTCGGTCGTCGGTCGTGTCGGTCGGTCGGTGGTCGGTCGGTCGGTCGGTCGGTTCGTCCGGTCGGTGGTCGGTCCGGTCGGTCGGTCGGTCGGTCGGTCGGTCCGGGTCGGTCGGTGCTCGGTCCGTCGGTCGGTCGGTCGCGTCGGTCGGTCGGTCGGTCGGTCGGTCGGTCGGTTGGTCGGTCGGTCGGTTTGAAGGATAGCTGCGTCCCAGCTCTGACCACTGACCGGGTGCTTCGTTGCAGGTAAAATTAAGCCGCACCAAACGTCCTGGCCGTTCTCTCTGGCCAGAAGGAATGGCCACACTGCTGGCTGAGGCGTAACCAGCCCCAGGAGCTGCTGAGCTGACGGCGTAACCAGCACCAGGAGCTGCTGAGCTGACGGCGTAACCAGCACCAGGAGCTGCTGAGCTGACGGCGTAACCCCAGCCCCACCCCAGGAGCTGCTGAGCTGACGGCGTAAACCAGCACCAGGAGCTGCTGAGCTGACGGCGTAACCGGCACCAGGAGCCCGCTGACCTGACGGCGTAACCAGCACAGGAGCTGCTGAGCTGACGGCGTAACCAGCACCAGGAGCTGCTGAGCTGACGGCGTAACCAGCACCAGGAGTTTGCTGAGCTGACGGCGTAACCAGCACCAGGAGCTGCTGAGCTGACGGCGTAACCAGCACCAGGAGTTGCTGAGCTGACGGCGTAACCAGCACCAGGAGCTGCTGAGCTTGGCGGCCGTAAACAGCACCAGGAACCGCTGACCTGACGGCGTAACCAGCACCAGGAGCTGCTGAGCTGACGGCGTAACCAGCACCAGGAGCTGCTGAGCTGACGGCGCGTAACCAGCACCAGGAGCCGCTTGAGCTGACCGCGTAACCAGGAGCTGCTGAGCTGACGGCATAACCAGCACCAGGAACTGCTGAGCTGATGGCTTAACCCAACACCAGGAGCCGCTGACCTGACGGCGTAAACCAGCACAGAGCTGCTGAGCTGATGGGTGGAGTCGACTGAGAGCGGAACGGGGGGCGTCCCCGACCAGGCCCGGCGTCGGACGCCCGGGGCAGCTGTTGGAGCAGTTGAGGTGGCGCTTCGTTTCGGTTCCTGCTGCTGCCTGAGCAGTGCTGGGCGGTCCTGCCTGAGCAGGCTGCTGAATCAGCTGTGTGCTATGCTGCTGCACGGCTGCCGTTTGAACGAGTCAGCATCCTAGGGGTGATTGTTACCATTGTTGCTTTTCTATTGTACGTGTGACCTGAGGGAATGTGTGTCACACGAGACAGTATTGTGGGGATTTAGACAATGTCTTTTGTACAGGAGTTTATTTGATTCGGAGGTAAATGATGGTATGCTGCTGGCGAGGAATGGCGGTTCTCCGGGGTCGGCGCCGCGCCGCGCCGGAACCGCCGGACAGCTGGCGGCGGGCGGCCTCGCCCTGGCCACTGAACCGGCCGACGGTGCGCCGGCCTTGTACTCTCCGGTCGTCCTGTTGCTTTCCTCCAGGTCGAGTCAGGTCAGAAACGCGTTGTGGGGAAGGGGCGTGAAATCTCACCCTTGACCTATGCTGTGCGAAACGATCCATAATGCTTTTGAAGTAAACATTATAGTAAATATACATGTATGCCTGCTTCTGTGCAGTGTTTCCGTCGACTTGCCCAACGAGTCCACCTGATTGATATGGAGCCGAGGGGCCAAACCAGCGAGGTCCACCTGATGATATGGAGCCGAGGCCAAAACCAGCGAGGTCCACCTGATGATATGGAAGCCGAGGCCAAACCAGCGAGGTCCACCTGATGATATGGAGCCGATGGCCAAACCAGCGAGGTCCACCTGATGATATGGAGCCGAGGCCAAACCAGCTGAGGTCCACCTGATGATATGGAGCCGAGGCCAAACCAGCGAGCGTGTTAACCCTCGCCCGTACAGCGGCCGATACCTACGTACACCGTGAAGGGGGGGGGGGGGGGGGTGGGGGGGGGAGGAGGGGGGGGGGGGGGGGGGGGGGGTATGACCAAGGGCGGATCCAGAATGGGTGGTACGGGGGGGGGGGTCCCACAAAGTCTCACACAATACTGAAAACTCGTCGTATTTCGCTTGTTGTGCATCGATAACTGATTTAAAACAAAAGTTGCTTATATTTTATATTATCTCAGGAAATGTGTCAAATTTGCGCCGATTTCAGGTGTTGTGGGGGCATGACCTCCCCACAACACCTGAATTCGATTCGATTCGATTCGATTAAAAAACTAGCGTGCTGCTTGTGATTGAGAGGAAGCCATTGATACCAATTTTAAGGTCCTGGGTCATTAGGTGACCTCTGTGGTCATGCCATTGAACCGGATGTCATCCAAATCGTGGCATTGATAAAATAATTGTACTACCTTAGTGTGGTAAAGGGGTCGTAGTCAATTTGTCCGACCCACTTACCACCGATATATCACCGTTTTTACTACCTCCTGGTAGTATTACTTACCACCCCTTTACTAACCCAATGTAGTAGAGGGCTCGTTGTCAATTTGTCCGACCCCACTTACCACCTAGCTACTACCCCTGTTCCTAACCCCCGGTAGTAGCATTTTCCACCCCCCAACCACGCTTCTACGACCCACTTATCACCCCCTGCAACCAAAACCACGCATTATACCACCATTACCACCCCCTTACCACCATGCTATGTTGCCCACCGCAGACCTCACCCTCACCCCTACTACTGCAGTACTACCCTCTACCCACCCACCTACTACCGCAGTACTACCCCCTACCACCTCCTACTACCGCAAGTACTATTCCCCAACTATCGCAGTACTACCCCCTACTACCCCCTACTACCGCAGTGCTACCCCTATCCCCTCCCCACTACCGCAGTACTATCCCCTACCACCCCCCCTACCTCGGCAGTACTACCCCCTACTACCGCTAGTAACATCCACAATAGCTCAGTACTAAATCGAACGAGAATGAATTTGTATTGTGTAATTCTATAGTACTTAAAGTACGGACTATTCACACGAATGAGGTTTTTACAGTTTTTGGTCATATACGGTAAATTGGCAGGTAACACAGGGTAAAATCACTGCATACAGTTATGCCAATGCAGTACATGCAGTACATACAATGCTCCAATGCAGTACA
>JAXIVJ010012559.1:0-7500 GCA_036785665.1 Chirona hameri
AATACAAGTGCGAACGAAATGCCAATTCTGATCAGACGGTGAGAGCAGACGGAATGACGGAATGACGGGCCTTGCCTGAGTGTTGGACGGTCTAATGGCGACTACAATGATTTCGAATGTTGTCGTTGAAGGGCCCCTCGTGGTGGGACGATTATCTTTGCGTATTTGGCCGTATTTAACACCAAATGCACTGCTGCATCGTTGTACCGAAATTAAACGTGTATAGGGAAATAACGGTTAAGTTGCTAATCTCGTGAACCAACGACACTTCACTGAACTGATAAGAATAGTGGTGGCAATTGATTATCTAGCCCAATTGTCCTATCTGATTGTAATACCTCTCCCGAATGATTCGGCCCCTACGTTATATGAGTGTCTAACGGAAGTACTGGAGTGCTCAACTGTTACATATACTGCCCACCCTTCTCGTGACGCATACCCGCCCCATTTACTGACGGCCTACCGCTGGTCAATCGGTGTACTGTTACACTACACCTCCCCCCCCCCCCGAGTACCGTTGTTACTACAGTTCCCTTGACATCTAGAGTAGTCGTGAACCCGGGCAGACAGTGATCAACCGTTCGTAACCCTCATGCCTCCCTGCCAGTCGGAAAAAGTGCGGGGCTCGTGAGCAGCTCGTGTCGTTTACTCAGCCATTGCGTCAGTCCCGTACCGACTTTTGTCCAGGTCACCAATTCTAAGGTGCAAACGTTTATTCGCTATTAAATAGATGGTACGACCAATGCCTGCGATCTACTGTCGGTCAACTCCAGCTTAACCGTGTCTGAGTGAACCCCAGTCTAAACCACGTTCACTAAAATGACGGACAAATAATTACACGATTGTAGAACCGTACCGTACTGACTTCCTATCGTGCGTGTATACAAAGCATCGGCTAGCGGCAAGTGTCCTGAATTCGGTCTATGCGCTGAAGCAGCACTGAAATGCTTATTCTTAATGTAACCTTAATTATCGCGTAGTCCCGACACCGTTGGAACTATACACAGAGAACACACGTACCCACAGTATAATTACTACCACACACACATACACACACGAGTCCTACTGAACGCGTGGTTCCGACACCGCTGGAACTATACACAGAAAACACACGTACACACAGTATAATGCCTACCACACACACATACACGCATGAGTCCAACTGAACGCGTGGTTTCGACACCGCTGGAACTATACCCAGAGAACACACGTACACACAGTATAATTCCTACCACACACACATACACCCACGAGTCCCACTGGCTTAATCCGTTCTACATATCCCTACACTCCACATGTTAATTGTTACGCCCTACCCCATTTTAAGGTTCCCAGTATGGACGGTAACCTAACTCACATAATTTAGCTTATCTCTCCCTGAATTGGCTGACATGGTCTGTTACTTAATTTCGCTTGGCATTGGTCACGGCCTGGCAAAGTTACGGAAAACGGCGGGGAAGGGAAAGGGACGAGCAGACTTTACGGCGTCAACTTGGCAGCAGAGAACACTCACATTGTAGCGCTGTCAGCGGCGGTGAGACCACAACTTCCCTGTCACTTGTCCTCCAGGCCTCTGTCTCGTACCGCCGGGCGGGTCGCCTATTATAGTTTCTTCCGGTCAGCGGCTGCTGCGGCGGCGGGGTGTGGCAGGATCCTGTCTTCTGATTGGCCGAGCGTCTCTGTACTTGGTGCTTACTAATTATCCAAGCTGCTGACGCCTTTTCTCAATCAATTTTGAGCTTAGAACCTTCTGGAAAATAACTTGTATCTGACTTCCTTAGTCGGATTTGATTGTTGATAACGGGGACACGCCCTTCCAGTTCTTCTTTCGTGATACGTTGCTGGTGCGGCACATTTCTGGCTGATCTATCTTGTTCCTGCATTCTTTTAATTGGTGGTTTCTCTCCTTTTCGGAATGCGTTTTCATACCAGGTTTGGGTATTTTATACATTATTTCTATCCTTGCTACAGTGATTTGGTAAGGCGTTGTGGTCATTGCCTCTGCATTTGCATCCTGATTAGTCCATCATATCGCTTTGTCCGTAATGATCTGTCGCTTTTCAACCGCTGTCGATAGGATACGGTGATTAATTACTTTCACGACTTTTTCTCTTGGCATCAGTTCTTCAATCATTAGCTTTCCATCAATTCCTCTTGTTACATTGATTTGTATTCTTCTGCTTACGCCGCCGTTGCATGGTGCCATTTATGTCGCTCCCGTCGGTGCCCTTATTTGGTAACGTCTTGAGTCCCGTGACGTCCCGTGATGCGCCGGTCGCGCATGCGTCGGGAGGCTGGGAAGGGGAAAATGGGGAGGGGAAGGGAAGGGTGTGGCGGTTCTGGTGGTGCGGGTTCATACTGGATGATGTGGTTCGCTGACTGTGCGGGTTCACGTTGAAGGATTCAGAGGGAGCTTCGCCAGGCTCGCGTTCCCTGCGGGCCATAACTAACTGCTAATGGCTGTCTGCTAATGGCTGCCTGCTAATGGCGGCCATCATGACTTTGTTGAAACGTGCAGTCTAGACCGCCGCGCACTGGTCTTTTTACCAGTGTCGTTGTCTGGAGAGAAGGGTGGTGGCCGGCTGGGTTCGGTCTGCGAGCCGGCCGGCTACGGTCAATGGTCACACATGATTTTAATAGGTGATTTTAATAGGAGATGTACCACGCTACAAACCCACCGATCAAAATCATCCCCCCTCTTGTACGTAGTCACAAAAGGTATATTGGCTTGAGCCATGATGCGCTACTTTGGTCTCTCACCTTTCAAGTAGTATTTTCTCACTTTAAAACAAAATTTCAGTCTTCGTCGCCAATTGTTCTATCCTCCGTTCTTCGCAGCGTACCCAGATACCAATTGAATGTCTTCAGGTGCTGTATTTACAGATGGATAACAAGAACTATAATACACGTCCGTATACGGTCAAGGTTACGCATTGAAGGAAGTACCATTTGGATAGAGATGATAGCGTCGTGTACAAGGTCATAAAGTTGGATTGAATAGAGAAGAATCGTTTCACTAACTCGTGGCTACTAAATTGACATCTGATATACATACACAACAGTTAGGTTCGCGGGATACTAAGCAGGGTGGTTTGCAAAGAGGGTTGGTTTGATTTTCTTTAGACTTCAGTCTTCTCACTTCTTTGATTTTAAACTAATCTTTCACCGTGTCGAACGAGACAAACGAACCCAATTACGAAACAAAAGCGTCAATTACGTCGACGCTCACATGACTAAATCACTGCCAAACCTGACTAAAACCACTGCCAACGGTGGAACGGGCACAGTGAAGGCGAGATGAATCTCCATCGCCAGGGATATGTACGACGATATAATTGCACACCAGTGGAGGAACTACCCCGATGTCCCTTACGAATCACCGAATCAGAATAGAAACATAAGAATTGTTAATGGTACTCTCCAGGCGGAGACAACGACAAATCTTCTGCTAAACCGCGTGACGCACTGGAGGCGTCACAGACGGTGTTCAACAGGGGTGGTCAGTGAAACGTGGTTGAGAAGTTCCGCGCGTCCGGTTTTATACAAAACCACCTGTGGATGGCTGATGCTGCCATACACTGGGGGAGTTACGAGTCGCCGGCCCGCTGAGGGCCAGTAAGACACAAGGAAGAATGTGGGGCAGTCGCCTTGGGAGACAGTATGGAGGAGAACCCGCTCCCTGCCAGCACGGGTAGGCCGAGTTGTCAAGAAATAAATAAATTAAAAAGGGATCGCATGTACCTGCCCGTCAGTTCTTCTACGGAGCATAATCGACGCCACTGAGGGGCAAAATTTGGGAGGGTGGAGAAAATTTGGCTTAATGCATGCAAGCAGACAGAGTGTAAGAGTGAATGCATGAGCATGGGTGTAATGAAAGGGGAAGGGCGGGTGGGAGCCAGTGGAGCGGAGGCCTGCATGTCGAATGTTTCGGAGGAGACCTGATAGTCATCGAGTACAGTATGCCATTATTTAAGTGCCCTCCATAGAGACCTTAAGGGAAAGGAAATTCCCTCCTTAAGATCGGGAGTAGTAAAGGATGGACCACTAGCGGCATGGATCGTCGCCGTGGGTCTAACAGTCTAAGGGAACCCACACACAAGGATCTGTAATACAATTATGAAGAAATCCCGTACCCATGAGCAGTGAAATACCTATGTGACCCTCTGGGACTGGCCTGTCTCAATAAATGTCTGTACGTGCCGTGGCCAAAATGGCACTAAATTCCCAAAATGCCGGCGGTAGGTCCCTCTCGTACCCTCAAAACCTTTATCGTTGAGCTGTCGAGACAGCCCACGAGCAAAACGATGAGATTAAGTACATTTTATCAGAAAGTTAATTTGTGGAAAAACCAGTAAAGAAATCTCAAAAAGTTTGTCCAACCATAATGCTAGTCCGTTACACGGGTCGCCGACCGAGGCCTCAGAGAAGGCTATAAACCAAAGACTGAAATGGGTCACGAACGTCACATTGACGTCCTGGGCAGGCTCCAAAATATTCCCTGACAAAACGTCACGGCCGCGCAAAATTTGAATGATTTGTGTACGGAAAGCGACAGAGAAAACGCATCCACCACCTGATAAGGTGTGCCTCGGACTTCTGTGACAATTTCATAACTCGGTAACAGATCAAACCCGCGGAAACGAGCGAGGTCTGGAAAATGGTAGGGTTGGATCAGGGTCTACTTGGTCCGACCACACCTTGGAGGCACATGCCTTTGTGGGTGTGTGTTCCTTGTTTTATTGCCGAAAGAGAGTAGCTCGGACGGCAAGACACTCTCATTAAGGAAATGAAGGGTCATGACAGAGCCCAACAAGGGGGTACCGCGAGGAGGAAGAGACATTGCATGCCACGCCCCTGTGCGTATTGCCCCTGCCGACACGGTCTGCTGCACCGACGGGTGATGGGGAAAGGAGGTGGAGTTGAATGGGAATTCAACTAAGAGGAGACCATTTTAACAAAAGATGGCAAAGGTCTCAGATGTATAGACCGGTTTCGGTGGGAATATTTAGTTCGGAAGGAGAAAGTTGTGTTTCCAGGATAATGGGAGTTAGATGATGATGATATTGTTTTTTTGAGGGTCCATTCCGCGATGCCAAGAAGTGAGTTGGATCGCGCGCAGTAAGTCTCGAAATACTGGCGGGTTCTCGGAAGAGCCCGGTAACGCCAGGTTCTGGGAAACCAGGAAGGCCAGAATGGCCACCCGCCTCATATAAATGCCGTAGGAGGAGTCAGGGTGTTGAGGTGGTGACGTGTGCGGGCCAGAATGGCATCCACCTCAGATAAATGCCGTAGGAGGAGTCAGGGTGCTGAGGTGGTGGCCACGTGTGCGGGCCAGAATGGCATCCGCCTCAAATAAATGCCGTAGGAGGAGTCAGGGTGCTGAGGTGGTGGCCACGTGTGCGAGCCGAAATGGCATCCGCCTCAGATAAATGCCGTAGGAGGAGTCAGGGTGCTGAGGTGGCGGCCACGTGTGCGGGCCGGAATGGCCACCCGCCTCATATAAATGCCGTAGGAGGAGTCAGAGTGTTGAGGTGGCGACGTGGTCAGGCCAGAATGGCCACCCGCCTCATATAAATGCCGTAGGAGGAGTCAGGGTGTTGAGGTGGCGACGTGTGCGGGCCAGAATCGCATCCACCTTAGATAAATGCCGTAGGAGGAGTCAGGGTGCTGAGGTGGTGGCCACGTGTGCCGGCCAGAATGGCATCCGCCTCAGATAAATGCCGTAGGAGGAGTCAGGGTGCTGAGGTGGCGACGAGTGCGGGCCAGAATGGCCATCTGCCTCAGATAAATGCCGTAGGAGGAGTCAGGGTGCTGAGGTGGCGATGTGTGCGGGCCAGAATGGCCATCTGCCTCAGATAAATGCCGTAGGAGGAGTCAGGGTGTTGAAGTGGCGACGTGTGCGGGCCAGAATGGCATCCGCCTCAGATAAATGCCGTAGGAGTCAGGGTGCTGAGGTGGGGACTTGTGCGGACCGGAATGGCCATCCGCCTCAGATAAATGCCGTAGGAGGAGTCAGGGTGCTGAGGTGGCATGGCTTGGCGATTGGAGCACCACGGGGCGCAGTAAGTCATGGATCCCAACGGTAGCGAGCGGCAGGAATGGACCCAGAAGGAAAAGGACGTGTGTGAGGCTATTTCAAATGTGAGCCGGGATTAAATAAAGGTGTAAGAGTCAATTCTTGATTCGATGTTCTTTATATTGGTTAGTGCTTGTGCGAGGAACATATTGTATAGGCAAATTATAATTAGTTTTATCATTTATGACCTCTTCCTCGAAATTAAAATATAATAGTACCAAAAAACGTTATATTAATATTTCGATCACAGATCTTCATCAGAAATTATACATTACCAAAACGACAATAATCAGAATACAAGTTTCGACTGCATGTTGTTAGATATGGGCTTGAAAAAATAGACTCCGAAAATACGGACTATCTAACTGTAACGGGTTTTCGCTTCTGCAAGAACCTTTCTGCAATTTCTGCAACATTGCAACATTTTTTTGCAAAATAGACTCTGAAAAATCGCAGAGACTATTTTGATTAGAAAGGAACAACCAAAGCTGAACTCCAATGTGTCATCGTGGCCAATCATGTAAAATTCAACACTTCCGCCCTTTTGCGATGGCATTGTTCGTGTAGATACATCTTTTTAGGTTTGGCAACATTGTATTTTTTTTTCCCTTCGTTTTATTGTATATTTATGCATGTTGTTAGATATGGGCTTGAATGTTTGTTTGTTGATAGGTGATGCTGTGATATATATGCGAGATGATGTCGACTATTTATGCAGACCGAAGTTGATGTATCCTCTAGAAGGTTGTGCCCGTATGAATAAAGATCGCGAGAAATGTCGCGCGAAAATGTGTAAAAAAAACGCGGGAAACAATATGCAGTCGAAACTTGTATTCTGATTATTGTCGTTTTGGTAATGTATAATTTCTGATGAAGATCTGTGATCGAAATATTAATATAACGTTTTTTGGTACTATTATATTTTAATTTCGAGGAAGAGGTCATAAATGATAAAACTAAAGGTGTAAGAGTTACGAATCCCTAAGCATTGATCCCATCAGAATTCCCGTAAAATGCCAAGTGAAATACGGACTATCTAACTGTAGCGGGTTTTCGCTTCTGCAAGGACCTCTGCAATTTCTGCAACATTGCAACATTTTTTTGCAATTTTTTGAAAACTCTTTTTCTGGTTAATTTTGGGCCGCTGAATGGAATGACATAAATTTTGAGGCTCTCTGGCTTAATCTGCAACAATTAGAACTGCTTGCAACAATTGTCAACAATTTGCAACATTATTAAGATTTTGCTCACGGGTTTTCTGGAGATCAGGAGTCGAAATATGGCATTTTCAGAATGTTATATCCCCGTGTTTTCGAGATAATACTAAATTTTGTGGTTAAAAATGCAGAATCGAGCTCAACCTGTACATACATTTTTATTTTGGAGGCAGGTCAATCATCGGCGAGCACATAGGTCGCTGCACG
>JAXIVJ010012559.1:12500-39974 GCA_036785665.1 Chirona hameri
AAATATTTACTTTACTCAGTTAGCTTTGAACTTAATGAAAATAACGTTGCTTAACAAAATGAAATTAAAAGTCTTGCAATTATCGGCGGCTTAGGGCTGTGTGGAAACAATATTAGCACATATTCGACAATTCGTCAATAAGACCTGTTTATCAAAATCCTCACGACACAATCCCCAAATGATCTGTTTGTATATGCCGAAACGTTGAAATGATGACCCTGTCATCAACCGATCCTGACATCAAAGATTGCGTAAAAAGGCTTACAGATTAAATTGCAAATTAACCACAGTGAAGTTAATTTGACCGGATTTGAAAATGTCACCAATCAGACCAAATAATCAAACGAACCGGATAATTGAATGGCAAGGTTAAGAAAAAATATCGGCCACCCTGTCTGCTGGCAATCGGGTTAGCCATTCCTGAAAATTTTCAGTACGGGTATTTCACATAATTATCACATCACTCGGGTTTTACCAGAAACAGTTGGCCTTCAATATATCAGTAAACATTGTTCACCAAAATAAACATTAAACCTCGGAACCTTGAATTGAGTATTTCATCACATCTAGCCGAAAAAATTGCATTACCCTGCCTTGGAAGCATTGAAGTCACATCATCGCTTGTCCCGACATGGATATTATTACGTTAACATTACTAATTATATTACGTGACTTCCCCTCAAGTTAGCGCTCCAACTCATTGATATTCCTTCCTCAATCCATCTTTCAGTCACATTCCGAATTAGAGTACTAGGTAATTCACACAAAGCTATATTTACAGAAAATTGTGCACCGATAGTTTAAGTTTAAGTCTCGTTAGTTTAAGTCTCGTGAATACAATATCATTCGTCTTATAGGCAGCAGTTCGAATAGAGTCAGCAAAATTCAGTCAGTCACATCAGTCACATCAGTTCGAACAGTCAACCAGTCAAATAAATCCCATCGGCCACCACCACCAGCATTGGCACAAGCTCCATAATCGGTTGCATTTAAAGCACGAGAGTTATAAAAGACGCAAACATAAACGTCCATACCATATCAGAGTTTTGATTTACGTTAGAAGTTATAACTAGTCAGGCAAACAATATATGATAATTTTTCAACCATACACATACTCGCGTAGGCATAATTAAGAATATCGTGACTACATGACCAAACAAATGCCCAAATGGCAGGGGAGTTCAAAGAGAGAAGAACAAAACGACGAAGAAGAAGAAAAAAACGGCCGAAACCCTGTGCAAATTAAATTTGTATGGTGTTCAGATGCACAACAAATTAACTGACCATGGAATATAAGGAGGGTATAAGGATTGTACAGACTTTCCGACCTTACTGGATGTGAAATGCGACTACTTTCTCCAGTATGAAATTTATAGAACTAAACAACAGCAAATCTTGAAGGCTGACTTGTGATGGTCCTTGACCCGGCTTCTCTGAGACTAAGGCTCGCGGCGAGGAGCCGCGGCCCCAGCCTGCTTCCGTCCCTGCTCACTGCCTCATCTTGTCTCCTCTGAGACTGAGGCTCGCGGCGAGGAGCCGCGGCCCCAGCCTGCTTCCGTCCCTGCTCACTGCCGAACTCTGTTCCTCTGAAACTTACTTGGACTGTTTGGAGGCCTGGGCGCACTATCGGCAATATCAAGATCGGTCCCGTCCTTGCTGCTCTGCTGTTCGATCTGCCGACCCCCTTCACCCCTCTTGCAGGCCCTTTTATAAAAAAATTTGCTTGAAAAATCAGGTCAGTTGCCAGATTGGCGCCTTGCTGCCGTGATTTTTCTCCACTCGGTTTTAATTTTCGATTCCCTTTTGCTGTCCTGTCATTGGTCCTTCTCACCCGGCTGCAACGGCCTGTGGATGCCTGCGGCGGCCAGAACTGCTGTCTACAGCGGCCCAGAGGCGGAGCTTGCTGCCGTGATCTGGGTCAGGATCCTGCGCAGAGGCTTCTGCCGAGCGCCGTACGTGGCCCGGGCCGCTGGCCGGCGCTCACGCTTAATAGCGCCGTGCAGCTGCTGTTTTGACGTCCTTTCATGGGCCAGGTGCCGTAATAGCGACACCCTGGCGGTACACAGGTCGGAACGAGGGTATTTTTTGCCTGCGTGGGGGGCTTCAGCCGGCGTCTCCACTGTTGAAGTTTTTGGCGTCCACACGGCCGCCGTTCCTTCCATGTTCAATTTTTAGAATTATACATAGCTTTTGCTTTTGGAATGTTTCTATTCTTCTGCTTATCTCTATACTTTCTTCTTTTTCCCTCTGTTTCTTTTGGACAATTTAAAATGTATCTCGCTACATAACCACCTGGACCCGACCATGCAGCGACCTATATGTTCGCTGGTGATTGACCTGCCTCCAAAATAAAAATGTATGTTCGGGTCCAGTTCGATTCTGCATTTGCAACCACAAAATGTAGTAATTTCTCGAAAACACGGGGATATATAATTCTGAAAATGCCATTTTTCGATTCCTGATCTCAAGAAAACCCCGTGAGCAAAATTTCAAAATTGTTGCAAATTGTTGAAAATTGTTGCAAGCAGCTCTAATTGTTGCAGATTAAGTCAGAGAGCCTCAAAATTTATGTAATTTCATTCAGCGGCCCAAAATTAACCAGAGAAAGAGTTTTCAAAAAATTCGGGAAAATGTTGCATGTT
The DNA here is from genome assembly GCA_036785665.1 of Chirona hameri. Taxonomy (NCBI): domain Eukaryota; kingdom Metazoa; phylum Arthropoda; class Thecostraca; order Balanomorpha; family Balanidae; genus Chirona; species Chirona hameri. The sequence goes on from JAXIVJ010012559.1 coordinate 15,143, forward strand.
GCAAGAAATTGCAGAAGCAGACTGAGAAGCAGGAATCCGTTACATAACGTTTTGCGTTTATTTTTTATTTTAATAAAAGGTTAGCGAAAAACACTGTCATAAAGAGGTACACTTTTAAGATAAATTGAATTGTAATATCTCAAATGACTGACAATATAATTGGATATAAACCTTTCTCGGATTTGGAATTTTTAAGAAAATGCAAAATTTGAGAAAATTCAAAGACAAAAATGTTTGCTTTGCCATATTTTCAAAACAAATCGGACGTTTCCAAAAAAAAAGAATATATGTGATAGAGAAGTGTGTCCCGTGGATATGTGGACCACATTTGAAGTCCATTGAAGTGTTTTGAATTTGAATTATAAAGAAGTAGCCGTACTACACCATCCAGGGCCCTGTTGTTCATCTCTTATAACTGCCGCTTTTTGTCCTATCTGATTCATATCTGGGTCTGGTTCATATCAAGCTAGCATAACCTGTCACTTTGAGTTGCTGATGTCGTATTTTATGGTGCGAACGCTAAGACCAATTTTAGGAGTAAAAATGTATTAAAATGTTTTCCATACTGCCTGTTTCAGCAGGTATCATGTTAACATTGTTTGTGAATACTGAGGTGAAGAAAACGAGTCCGTCCGATTAGTGTAGACACGGGGATTTGCAAAGCAGATTGCAACACACCGAGTGATGAGGGTTTCGGTTCCTGATCTACCATTATCATAGCAGAGAGGGGAGGGGAGGCTAGGATAGAGATTGGGGTAAACAAGCTGAATCCGCCCTCCAGATCGCAAACAAAATGGCGGTTATTGTCGTAACTTTAGGACCAGCCAAGAGGTCTCCTAATTTTACAAATATTATATATAGATGATCTCTCGAGGTCACCGTCCCACGACAGGCTTGTACTTGACCAAAATGGTGTGTGACTGGTGGAAATATAAATGGATATAATCCCATGGTAATTAAACCACTTCTTCCGTTGTGGCAGATAGAAACGCCCGACGTTTACAAAATACATAAGCCTTTGTTAAGTGACTTTTTGCAATTGTTCTCAACTTTTTTTGGAACAATCAGAATTCGATGAGCGTAGGCATTTTTAAAATACCTTCTCTTGTATGTCTAATTACAAAATTATGTAATCTCATATTAGCGACGGAAGACCGTAATGGTTTATTTGTTGTTAATTGGGTGAAAAGACGATTATAGGTTGCGTTCTCTGCGTCCTACCATCGTTAAATCAATGCAGCTGACTTGCGCTGATATCGCAGCCGCTGCTCCGCCCCGTCTACGCAGGTGAGCGCATTGGCCGAAGTCCGAGTGGGGAGGGTGGGGAGGGTCCCAGTATGAGGATTCAAGCTCTAAAAAGATGAGCAACACGTTCAAAAATCGATCTTAAGCTCATACGTCAGAAGCGCCGAATGCGGCCACCACGCCAGTCTTGTGTGGTGTTGTACTAGCCATGTTATACAGATGCAGAGGCGGCTTACCCAGGTTAGTAAGGCTGTCCGGCTGTCCGGCTGTCCGGCTGTCCGGCTCTCCCCCTCTCCCCTCCCCCTTCCCCTGGAATATGGAAATTGGAATATGTGTTGAATTGTATTGAAGTTGAACGCTACAAATTACACCCAAAAAATGTGGTTGGGGTTGCCAGTGGGGAGTTACACGTCTGTGTGGCACACCCTTTTGAAACGCTGGTGGATGGTTGGTTTAATTGAATTATACTAATGAGAAAGATATCAATATCGCATCATAGTGTATTGACTGATGTGTTCGAAATGCAGTGTTCCTACTGCACTCTGCAGTCTGCAGTGTATTGTCTATCTGACTGAACAAAATTGTGTAAGTAATAAAAGGCCAGGATTTATTACTTTAACTCGTAACCGTAAGTACCTATTCAGTATTCATGAAAACAGCACACCGGTTGGTGTTTTACGACCTGCTAGTCTGCTATCAGTATTGACTATTGAGCTTGTTGATCGGTTTGGCAACTCGATTTTAATTAATACTTGTTTTACTTTTCAGTTAAGCTCAAGAACCAACTTCAAATAAGCCTCACTTATTTCATATTTTCATCCTATCATATAGGACCATTAAAACCCATAGCAATTAACAATAGTGGTAAAGTATAGATACGTACCTGTGCTGGTGCGAAATAATAATATTAATAATAATAATAATAATAATAATAATTATTATTATTATTATTATTATTATTATTATTATTATTATTATTATTATTATTATTATTATTATTATTATTATTATTATTATTGTTATTAGGAACATATATATTTGAATATAGCTTACAAGGCAGCTGGATGCAGTATATATTTATGATAATGCAATATTCATTCATGTGCCTTGATCCAGAGTAAATCAAAATAAAAGTGTTTACATATATGATATAATATTCTAATGAGTTTTTGCAAGTCAAATACATTTGCATCAAAGTCGTTATGTTAGTTGAACTTGAGGTAAAAAATGTGTCGACTCAAGCAATGTTCACATGAGTCAAAGTTGAGTCGGCTTAACAAAAACAAAATCCCGCTTGAGTCAGAGTTGAGTCAGGGGTAAAAGCAAATGAGTCAAAGTTGAGTCGACTCAAAAAAAATTGTCCCCCTCGTTTGAGTCGGAGTTGAGTCAGGGGTAAAAGCAAATGAGTCAAAACTGAGTCGACTCCACAAAAAAACCCGCTTGAGTCAGAGTCGAGTCAGAGTCCCTTCGTAAATGAGTCCGAGTCGCGTCAGTCTAAACAATCTGATTCGAGCACAACCCTGGTTCTAGGAACATAGACTACCCAAAATCACCTGCATCACATCACACGACGAAACGGGGAAAATCGGCGAAGCAATTGTTCTCTCCTTCGTAAAGTTTTAGCTGTTTTGTCTCCTCTGGGGTAGCCCTCGCCCCCCCCCCCCCTCCATGGCGCCCTCGGCCCCCACAGTCATATTTCGATTGAAACATATATTTCCCGCATATCCGACGAATTTATTTATTTATTTATGTATTTATTTAAGCTTCGTTACAACGTCCACATAGTGGCTGTTATATTGTAGAGTCAGTAGTACATATAAGTCACCGCGCTAATAAAATGCAATTTAGACAAGTACATACATCACACCTTACATGCCCTCCTAAAACTAAAAACAAGGCGATGATTATGAAGAGACAAAAAAAACACGAAATGGGTGACGGTAAAAATACATCGTGACAAAAGTCTGCAATGAAGATAAACGACAAGAGTAACTATAAAAACGTCACACATAGTGTAATGAGGTCATACAATCAATTAAAGCTGCACAGTGTCTAGGGCCCCGCTCTGACGTTCCTCCCACACATCCTAGCAGTTGGTGCCTCACGCACAGCTGGTGTCGCTCCGTTCCAACTAGCAACAGCGCGGTACATGAAGAAGCGTCGAGCGCGTTCGGTGCATACTTGAGGAAGATGCAGCTGACCAGCTTCGACGGCCCGGGTGCTGCGTGCTGAAAACTATGCTCGGGACTCCACTAAAGCCTTTAAATTTGCTGAATATGCTTCCTCATTCAGAATCTTATGAATGGTCACAATATCCTCCGCCAAAATGAGTTTTTCCAGTCCCTGCCAATAGAGCTCCTCAAAAAGAGGTGTGACATGCTCGTTACACCTTGAGGAGGTAACAATTTGAGCCGCATGGTTCAGCACCTTTTCGACACGTTTCCGCTGGACATCTCGACATCCACCCCACACGGTGAGGCAGTACATGGTGTGTGGGAAGACCAATGTATCGACAATGAGCTTCTCAACTGCGGTGGGTAGTTTATTAGCAAACTTAGCGAGGCCGGCTTAAGTAGCGTAAGATTGTCTAATCACCGTCGAGATGTGGTCCTCCCACCTTAACTCGGGATCAAGTGTTACGCCCAACACCTTCATCTTTGTGGTCAGCCGCACCTGTGCACCAGCGAAGTTCACAGTGATGTCGCCTGCACTTGCTTGCTTTGGCGCACCAAACATCATCATCTCAGTTTTGGCCAGATTCACCTTTAGACTGTTCTGGTCGTACCAGATCTGAACGGTGGAAAGCATGTTCTCTATTTTAGGTTTATGATTATCTATATCTTTTTTGTCCGCACTGTTCAGAAATTGAGAATCGTCAGCATACATTACGATTTTATCGCAAGCCAAGTGGGAGGCAACATCATTTGTGAACAACACAAACAAGACTGGGCCCAGTGTGCTGCCCTGAATCACCCCGTGTGAAACAGGGAGGTGTCGGGAGCCGCCTTTGACGAGCTGTTTCCTATCACTTAGCGAGTCGGAAAACCAGTGGCTGTCCACTCCGTACCAGCCAAGCTTTTCCAGGAGCCTGCCATGCTCGACGCTGTCAAAGTTTGTTTTCTAACCGCCACCCATTAATAGGTGACCAGGAGTGCCCCCGCCCTCGATCCCAACGACGCACGACACCTTAAGTTAACACCAGAGCACAAAAGAGAAAATGTCGCGGCACTCCCAGTTAAGAAATGGAAACAAACATAAAAAAGCATATGAAGAGAGGTAGTTTGGGTTAGATGTGGTGATATAAAAGAAGGCGAAAAGTAGTCATTGTTGAAAACAGCAAATGACTGCCCCCCCCCCCCCCCCCCCCAACTACGTCCCAGAATATCATCCTCACTCATCCTCATCCAAGACAGGATGAGGATGGATTCATTCACTGTGTTAGTAAAGGGGATATCAGTCATGGCGGAGGACAAATTCTGGTCTATTTTCAAGTTTTCTTGCTGGTACTCTGTGGACCCCACTCAGCTAAGCGTAGCTTGTTGCTGAGTAGGGATCCCAAAGCCAGCGCCAGTCAATGGGTATATACCTAATGATATACCATATAATAATATATCTGGTATTATATAGTAGGAAATGACAATGGATCGTCTGTGGATAATATGACAGGAACGGTGATCACATGACAGGTAATATATGACAGGAAAGGTAATTATGATATATAGGACAAATATGTAATCCGAGAATATTTCATATTGTTCTTTGGAATGAACATGAAAGGTGTTACAATCACGATGTATATGTACATCAGCATAATCTATATTGAAGCTCTATATTTATTAATGTAATGTGTTTAAACTCTTGAAATGTTGGTAACTACACTGATATTACTAACAATTAAGTATTATAATGTTGTCACTACCACATTGTTTTCGTCATATTCCTCCAGAATTTGACGTTTGGCGATATTTGTTTATAAGTTGCTTAGAACGGGGAATCGCATTAAGTTGTGGGAAAACAGATGATATTGAAGAGTTCCATAGACGTGGACCAAACCAAGCTGTTGTGCGGATGCGGTAAAGTTTCCTAGTAAATATTTCAATGAAGTGACGTGTTATTCTAGATCTACGATGGTTAGGCGGAGATAAATTGAAGAGTGATCTAATCAAGGTTGGAGCTTCTCGGGTAATGACACTATGCATTACAAGAATGGACTGTTGTTTAGCAATATAGGTAAGTTTAAGTAGCTGAAGTTTAAGAAATAAAAAAGGCCTTGGACGTGTCGGCCGGGATGTTTGATACTACTCTCCCCTTGCCGGTTTCCAACAATATAAATTGGACAGCATCGAGTATAGCAGACTCCGTGGAAAGACCCCTGCGAAATCCGTGCTGCTACAGACAGATATGACGACATGCGAGGTGCGATAATCTACCAACTGATCACATACCACCCGCTCCGCTAGTTTGGACACCGCTGGCAGAACAGACACGGGCCGGCAACAGTTGACATCGGCGGCATCACCCGACTTGAAAAGGGGCGTTACCACAGCTTCCTTCCACATTTACATTTACATTTAGGGCTATGTGCCAACATTTGGCCGACACGACCGATGATGAATGGGTCTCTCGAAAACATGCCGACGTTGAGCCGATATCAGCCCGATGCTTGGTAGGACGACGGCCCGAGTTTCATGTATTTCGTTTCGAAAGCAATATGCAAACGTTTACGTAGAACGTTTACGTTTACGTTACGTTTACGTTACGGAGAACAATGGACATCATTCGAAAGTTTTTTTAAAAAAACGTTCAAAACGAATAACAATTATTTCAGTTATTAACGTCTAATCGTAATATGTGAGATGATTTGTACAGTAATCAGCAACCAACGGCAACAACCAGGTAACAACTATTCTTACTTTTGCAAACAGAGTCGTGTCGTGCCGAGCCGAGGGTGGGACGTTTTAGGGGAGGTTGGGTTGGGACGCCCCCTATTGTTTATTTCTCGAGAATTGGCGGCGTGCAGCCCCACCGTATCTGGCACAGCTGTTTCGGCATGAATTGCGCAACTATAAGTAAACATTTTGACTATGGTCAGCTCAGGTGAGGTCACTGCAGGTCACGTCAAGTGGCCCCACCTCCAAAGAAGTTTGTGGTCGAGCCACAGCCACAGTGTTTGACTGAGCGATGCGGCAATTTCGACATGAACTTAGACGAACTATCTAACGGTATTTGTGGATTTTGCCTAATTCCCATTGGAGCCGAGTTCGGGGGTTGGGGCGTCAGATGCCTTCCCCAGCACGACTAAGCTGGCGCCGAGCACCGGCATGGCGCGGGTTAAGAAATGCTTTAAAACAAATTATTCCTTGAATAAGCTGCTTATATCTTCCTTAAAAAATGTGTTAATGTTCGACCGATTTAGGTGTATTGGTAAAGCTATGGTGCCGGTGGCCCCTTCGCTCCATTCCTGTTCGGTCCCCCAAATCGCTTTCAAAAATCGACATCACAGGTGTAAACCTTCGATGATGAGCGTGTTTAAATTTATCATTTTTATATAGCTTCATTATTGTATTATTCTACTATTTTATTTGTGTTTTACACTTAAGATTGTCATTATCACCCTTAAAATGTACCGGTACCTATGTATAGGTAGGCTTAAAGGGATATTGCCACCTCTCTGGCCAATATCGAGTTTTTGGTGTGTATCGGTCGATTAAGCGTGTCCGATTTCACTTGCAAAATTTGGGTCCCGAAACTTTCCCCATTAGATCAAAAAATGCATTTGCACCATTCATGCTTGGCACCACTGGCGGATCCAGGGGGGGCATTTAGGGCGGCCGCCCCCCCCCCCCCCCCCCCCCCCAAGCCCAAAGTGGCCTGTTTGCCCCCCCCCCCCCCCTCCAAAAGGTTCACTCAAAAAGTGATCGTTAATGACTAAACGATACCTTATTTTGTATCTTTGTGATAAAAGTATAATTCTTTGGTGAAAAAATATGGAAGTAATTTGGTAGCAATCGACATAGGCAAAAGAAACATTAGTGGCGCAAGACACAATCCGAAGGCAAGGACATATATAAGCCTTGTCTGAAGCCCGGTAAATACAAGGCCATATATAGGAGGTAGAGTCATCCGGCGATTCTGTGTGATCATGACGTCAGAGCGTGACGTCATGTGGATCCATCGGCCTCCTCCGCCATTGCAGTTAATGCTATTTCGGGAGAAATAAATATCATCTAACTCGGAAAGTAAAAATGTTACGAAAAAGGAAAAGACAGCGTTGAAAAGCTCAAAACAAGGCAAATATAAATTTTCTGGATCATTTTAGGCTCAGATCAATATTGAGGTCACTAGAGGTCATCAAAGGTCAGGGCCTTGTTTACGGTCCGCCTGCGGTTCGGCGGTCACCAGCTGAGGCTCTAAGCCCCGCCCCTTCAATGAAATTTTGATTTGACCTAAACCACATGGAATTTGTATGAATCGACGTGTTCTGACGAGGCGAACACGATGACATCAAAATCATTGCTGTATCTGTATTTGTCAAAAAAAGTATTTGTGAAAAACAGTTTTAACCGACTGCAGACGATATGCGCCAGAATTGACTACTGGGGTGACGTCATAAGTAGAAGTGGACACGTTACGGAGATAGAGATGACACCCCCCTGGGTAAAAATAATACTTCTGAAGGTAAGTTTGGCCATGTGCGTCAAGTTAGTGTCGTATCCGTATTCGTTTTCAGCATCGAGTTCCGATTTTCCCCAAACTTAGCATATGGGTAGATCTTATCGAGTTATGCACGAATATGCAATCCGTTTTGACCTAGGACAAATGGTTTGACCTCCAGAGGTCACTGAAATGTCATCGCACGGGGTACCCTCTAATTATTTCGTTTACCGTCCGATTTAATCGCAAAGGGACTCAAACGACTCGCCGGCACCCCAGCTTACGTCAGAAAATACAAAACATTACCTAGAGGTGAAAGGTCCAGGTCACGGGGACGAACACGAGATTTTAAGCTTCGATACCAGCTTGTGTACCCGATAGTTTTTACGTTTACCGTCCGATTTACTCGCAATGGGCAAAAAGGGACTCGCCGGCACGTTAGCTTGCGTCAGGAAAAACAAAAAGTCATCCAGAGGTCAAAGGTCAAGGTCACGGGGACGAATACGAGATTTTAAGCTTCGGTACCACCAGCATGGTGTACCCTCTAGTTTTTTTCGTTTACCGTCCGATTTGCTCGCAATGGGCAAAAAGGGACTCGACGGCACCCCACCTTACGTCAGGAAAAACACAAAATCACCTATAGGTCAAAGGTCAAGGTCACGGGGATGAATACGATATTTTAAGCTTTGGTACCAGATTGTGTACCCTCTAGTTTTTTCGTTTACGGTCCGATCTGCTCGCAATGGGCAAAAAGGGACTCGCCGGCACGTTAGCTTGCGTCAGGAAAAGCAAAAAGTCATCCAGATGTCAAAGGTCAAGGTCACGGGGACGAATACGAGATTCTAAGCTTCGGTACCAGCTTGTGTACCCTCTACTTTTCTCGTTTACCGTCTGATTTGCTCGCAATAGGCAAAAAGAGACTCACCGGCACCCCAGCTTGCGTCAGGAAAAACGAAACATCACCTTCGCCAAGCTTCATCACCATCACCAAGCTTCGGTACCAGCTTGTGTATTTTTTTTCGAGATTTTAAGCTTCGGTACCGAAGCTTAACATCTCGTATTCGTCCCCGTGACCTTGACCTTTGACCTCTAGGTGATGTTTTGCTTTTCCTGACGCAAGCTAACGTGCCGGCGAGTCCCTTTTTGCCCATTGCGAGCAAATCGGACGGTAAAAGAAAAAACTAGAGGGTACACAAGCTGGTACCGAAGCTTAAAATCTCGTATTCGTCCCCGTAACCTTGACCTTTGACCTCTAGGTGATGTTTTGTTTTTCCTGACGCAAGCTAAGGTGCCGGCGAGTCCCTTTTTGCCCATTGCGAGCAAATCGGACGGTAAACGAAAAAAAAAACTAGAGGGTACACCATGCTGGTACCGAAGCTTAGAATCTCGTATTCGTCCCCGTGACCTTGACCTTTGACCTCTGGATGACTTTTTGTTTTTCCTGACGCAAGCTAACGTGCCGGCGAATTCCTTTTTGCCCATTGCGAGCAAATCAGATTGTAAACTAAAAAAACTAGAGGGTACACCATGCTGGTACCGAAGCTTAGAATCTCGTATTCGTCCCCGTGACCTTTACCTTTGACCTCTAGGTGATTTTTTGTTTTACCTGACGCAAGCTGGGGTGCCAACGAGTCCCTTTTTGCCCATTGCAAGCAAATCGGACGGTAAACGAAAAAACCAGAGGGTACACAAGCTGGTACCGAAGCTTAAAATCTCGTATTCGTCCCCGTGACCTTGACCTTTGACCTCTATGCAATTTTTTGTTTTTCCTGACGCAAGCTAGGGTGCCAGCGAGTCCCTTTTTTCCATTGCGAGCAGATCGGACGGTAAACAAAAAACTAGAGGGTACACAAGCTGGTACCGAAGCTTAAAATTTCGTATTCGTCCCTGTGACCTTGACCTTTGACCTCTAGGTGATGTTCTGTTTTTCCTGACGCAAGCTGGGGTGCCGTCGAGTCCCTTTTTTCCCATTGCAAGCATATCGGACGGTAAACAAAAACACTAAAGGGTACACAAGCTGGTACCGAAGCTTAAAATGTCGTATTCGTCACTGTGACCTTGACCTTTGACCTCTAGGTGATGTTTTATTTTTCCTGACGCAATCTGGGGTGCCGTCGAGTCCCTTTTTGACCATTGCAAGCAAATCGGACGGTAAACGAAAAAAAAAACTAGAAGGTACACAAGCTGGTACCGAAGTTTAAAATTTCGTATTCGTCCCCGTGACCTTGACCTTTGACCTCTAGATGATGTTTTGTTTTTTCCTGACGCAAGCTAAGGTGCCGGCGAGTCCCTTTTTGCCCATTGCAAGCAAATCGGACGGTAAACGAAAAAACTAGAGGGTACACCATGCTGGTACCGAAGCTTAGAATTTCATATTCGTCCCCGTGACATTGGCCTTCGACCTCTGGATTACTTTGTGTTTTTCCTGACGCAAGCTAACGTGCCGGCGAGTTCCTTTTTGCCCATTCCAAGCAAATCGGATTGTAAACTAAAAAACTAGAGGGTACACCATGCTGGTACCGAAGCTTAGAATCTTGTATTCGAACCCGTGACCTTTACCTTTGACCTCTAGGTGATGTTTTGTATTTCCTGACGCAAGCTGGGGTGCCGTCGAGTCCCTGTTTACCCATTGCAAGCAAATCAGACGGTAAACGAAAAAAACTAGAGGGTACACAAGCTGGTACCGAAGCTTAAAATCTCGTATTCGTCCCCGTGACCTTGACCTTTGATCTCTATGTGATTTTTTGTTTTTCTTGACGCAAGCTAGGGTGCCAGCGAGTCCCTTTTTTCCATTGCGAGCAGATCGTACGGTAAACGAGAAAAAAAACTAGAGTGTACACAAGCTGGTACCGAAGCTTAGAATCTCGTATTCGTCCCCGTGACCTTGACCTTTGACCTCTAGGTATTTTTTTGTTATTCCTGACGAAAGGTGGGGTGCCGGCCAGTCCCTTTTTTTCCATTGCGAGCAAATCGGACGGTAAACGAAAAAACTAGATGGTACACAAGCTGGTACCGAAGCTTAAAATCTCGTATTCGTCCCCGTGACCTTGACCTTGGACCTCTAGGTGATTTTTTGTTTTTCCTGACGCAAGCTGGGATGCCGACGAGTCCCTTTTTGCCCATTGCAAGCAAGTCGGACGGTAAACTAAAAACTAGAGGGTACACAAGCTGGTACCGAAGCTTAAAATATTGTATTCGTCCCCGTGACCTTGACCTTTGACCTCTGTGATTTTGTGCCCGAACCCGCGAGGGGGGGGGGGCAGAATCTTCCCCTCCCTGATTTTCTCAATAACCTGAAAACTATGATAGATATCAACGTGAAACTTTCAGTACCTTATCCTGCATCAAGTCTAAGTCTTCTCACCAACTCTAAATGAAATTGATGTAGTATTTTGGGAGATAATGACGTTTTAATGACGTCATGTCATGCCATTTTTGGTGGAAAAACGATAAATGTTTGGCAAATCGTAGAAATCAGAGTTTTCAAGCAAATTGGAAATAAAACACGCGAAAAGAAAATAATTTTTTGTCAACCCCAATTTTGTTTTGTTGTGAATTTGAAAAGTGAATTTCTTATGCTCGAATACCAAAATAAGATAACCGGCCCAAATCCGCGGAGAAAAAAAAATGGGGGTACCTTTTTGCCACAAAAAGTTGCCCCCCCCCAAAAAAAACCGACGGCTGGATCCGCCAGTGCTTGGCACACATTCCTAAAATCGGAGTCGCCTCATCACTATTTATAATCACTTCTTTGCGGACTATTATTTTCTTTTGAATGTTGGAAAATCAACATCACCATTGCCTCAGTGCACTTTAAAATTAAAAAGCGTATGCAGTTAATTATATTTTCAACAACCTTAGCCTCTTTCATAATAAAACAGCAAGCATTGTTATGGCTCGACTTTGGGACCGTAGGAGATTTGTGACCTATACCTCATAACACAGACAGACTTTTCAAGGTCAAGTATCGGCGAATTCGTACGCTTCGGCTTTGGGCGGGCGCCAATTCCACAGCCAAACTGGATGAGAGCGGCCATCATGAATCTAGTACTGAGCACAGCTGGGACCAACATTTTGGAGTCAGATATAGATACAAAATGCTTTGCCGATACACTGCTTTAGGTGCTGCAGGAGCAAGTTTGAGCTTGAGCATACATGATTGTTGATCCCCGCCATTTATTTAAATTGCTTTTTAGAAATCCTCCGGAGGTGGCAATATCTCTTTCAGCGGGGACGTTAGCTAAGGAGGAGTCACGGCCATAGCCCCCTCCGAGCAAACCAATTTACACTAGATAAAATACAATTTTTCTGACGACCCTCCTCCCCCCCCATCCACGCAACGTAGCGACAAGCGGAAAACGGGGTTAGATAGCTAGAGACAAGCTCTATGGAAAGTATATCAATCTGTTAGGTCAGGTAAATATATTGAGGTCACCAGAGGTCATCAACGGTCAGATTTGCCAGTTTTAGGACTTCCCTCCATAAATCCCCAGATATCACATGAACTATGATAGCTAAGAACAAACGAAAAAAAAAACAATGGAAAGCTCTTGATAAATTCAGTCGCTAATTTTTCCTCAGATTTGAGCTCAAGTTGAGGCTCCAGAGGTCATCAAATGTCAAAAATGTTTTTGTTTGCAAAACTGTTATTCACAAATAACTGTTTACCTAATAAAGATAAAGCATCACATTTGACCCCATCGTGTTTATCTCGTCAAGACGCTTCGAATCATAGTCATGTTGACTAGGTTAGGTCAACTAAGAATTTTTACCTCAGGTCAAGAGGTGACCCAAGTAGGTCAGATTGCATATTGGGAGACGTGTCTCGACGAGACAAACACATTGGTACCGTTTTCACTTCTCTATCTTCGTTATGTCGATAGTTATGGACAACACAGTGTTGGAGGTCACGAAATTGACCTGACCTTAGGTCACCGATATAAAAAAAAAAAAAATCCGAGATAAACAAATTGTAGGTATCTATCCACCTTATCAAATCCTGCAATAGTGAAACCGATCGGCCTAAAACTGTGGCTGCGGTACTACCGCAAACGTTTTGGAGGTGGAGTCATCACGTGACCTGGTCTGGTGACCTAACCTGAGATGACCCGAGGTCAAGAATTTAACATAATGTGGGTAGTTTATTTCTAAACAGGTATACAAAAAATTGCGGCGCTGCACACCGCTGTTTTTGCACTAACCTTGAAAAAACGGAGGGGTGGGCGGATTTCACCCCCCCCCCCCCTTCCCTCCACCCCCTCCAGGGCGCGGGTTAAACAGTTGTGTCAAATTTGGCGACGCTGCGCGCTGCTATTTCTCGCTATTCCCGACAAACCTCAGGGAGGAGTGGTCAAAATATGACCCCCACCAGGGTTAGGGTTAAATATTTATTAAACATAAAATATCTATGTTCATGTGATGTATTCATAAAAAAGCATATACTGTCATTTCTGAGAAGACCTGTCCATTTCACAACATGTGCATGTCATACAATACTAAAAAAACAACGTGACATCTGGCAAACACGTGACACGTGACACCTGACACCTACACCTGGCAAACACGGTGAGTACAAAAATAAGATGGCAATGTGTATGGAAAAGTGACGATAATGAATTGTCTGATATCATGGGCTGTAAATACTCCTTTTTAACTAGTCAAGTTGGTTAGTGGTGTTGTAACTTGTAACATTCAACGTACAAAAGGCAAATACGATTTCGACAAATCACACTTCGATGTGCTGCCAACTTGGCGCCGTTACAGTAGGACGTTCCCAATACGAATAGACACAGACGAATCTTGCTGACTGCCCCGTATCCTGTTGAAATTCAGGGGTACATCAATGCGAAGTGCTTGCTTACACGGTATGGTATACCTACCCAAAACAAAAGAAAAGCAGCAAGTAAGCAAACAAACAAAAGCATGGAATGGTTGTAAAATCGAGATGAAATCATAGCCTGCCTAACTCCAATAAAAAGAAAAGAAAACGATGTCCTAAAACGATGTCCATGAAATTATCGGTCGCCAGCACCACCATTCAGAACAAGAAATGTTCGGATGGCTTCGTCGCCTGGTACGAGAAGAAGAGCATAAGCAATGCGCTTCTCGTCTTCCTTTCTGCAGACGAGTCTAGCAGAAGGCTACGAATGTCTCATACCGCGTAACCGTCGGTCGACGACGAAGTTTGGAGAGCAGGCTGTCAAGATTCACACGTGTTGGCCTTGGTCGTGTAATGATTCTTCCGGCGCCTTGACTTTGCTTTTCCGTTACTGGATCCCCGTTAATGATGAAATGTTTTACACTCATCGTCAACAGCTTTGTTCTCGACTTGGACCTGTTGCGGTTGGAGCGTGACTTGGACCTGTTTCGGTTGGAGCGTGAGCGTTGCGGGCTGCGTCGGCCACGTCCGGACCTGGCCAGCAGCGACAAATTCGGTGATGGTGACGTCACTGGTCTGCGGTAGGTGCAGAGGCGACGTTGGGGCCGCGTGGGTCGGACAACTGCCGCCGGCCGCCGCGTCGGAAGGGTCGCGAAACTCCGCGATGGAGGGTGCGAAGTTTGAACACCGGACGTGCTGCTGACGCGGAGGCAGCAGACGGTGAAGCCGGGGCAGCGTCCGGAGGTGGCGCTGCTGCTGCAGCTGCTCGCCGAAACGCAGTTTCCGAGGAAGCCGCTAGATGTCAGGCATGTCGAACCGGCCCGGCCTGTAGGCGAGAAAATGGCGTCAGATAAGGCAGAACAATTGGTTATACAATATGCATCAACCTGCGTGATTTCAGCTTGTACCTACGTGTGCTGCGGAGAGTTGGGGTCGTTTTACACCGGGAACTCAACTCCGCTGTTAGATGGGGGGAACTCAACTGCGCTGGTTTGATCGGCTATCTGCCGCGATAACCGCACCATGTTATGCAAGCTCAAGCAGCAAGCAGGAAGCTAAACACAAAGCAGGACTGCTTGCAACATTTTGAGGAATGTACAACATGTTGCTGCATAATATGGTAAAGAATATGCTACAAAATATGCACTCGATAATTTGAGCGCACATCGCTACTTCCAGATGATTACCTAACGTCAAAGCATCAAACCATCGCGGGAGAATAATTTGTTTACATTTCAACGGGTTCGCCATATTGGTTCGCTGGCAATGTACGGGCGTGTGTGCGTGTGGATTTGTATGCATACTTAGTTTTATGAAGCGTAAGACAATATCTAAAGGTGTATATGAAAGTTGAAATAATAATTATATCGGTCGACATAGCAGTATTTTCCCAGAATACCTCATAAGCTTAAAATGTACACCCAAATCTGTGCGTTCTTTGCTGAGGACAGCTGCGAAAATTGTTGACATAAGAGGCTGTAGGAGTAGGTTAGCTATATTTTGGTATTTTTCAAGGACGTAAACCCATAGATTGTGTCACATTATATAAATATACTAGAAAATCCATACCAATGTGACTGATATCGGTATTGCTTAGGTATTGAGACACCATTCTGAGTAGTACCAGTGGCAGCGGATCATATTTTCGATCGCATACAAAATTATGGTCGCAAAAAAATCAGACAGGCTCATGTTGAAGTCTCAGGCCTTCTGAGGGCCCCCTCGTGGCCTACCGAGGGCCCCTCAGGCCGAATGAGCGCCTTATGTCGGCCTTAGAAGGCCCCTCAGGCTGGCTGCGGGCACATCGGGGCCCTGGGCCATTGTTTCGGTCAAAAGGAAAAATCGAACCAACTTCTTGGAGGATCCCTCTTACAAATTTATGGGGGAGGCAAAATAATATGCTTGCCTCCCCCCCCCCCCTCCCTCCCCCAACTACTTGAGTGGGCGGGAAGCTGCCTCCTCTGCCCCCCCCCCCCCCTCCCTATCCGCCGCCACTGAGTAGTACCTACTGCTATACTGGTCCTGTGCTGTGGGCCTGTGGCTTGCACTAATGAACACAAATTGCTAAGTGTCTAGTAATGACTATACAATCAATGATAATAAGGTGACTTATGAGTTATAATGCCTTTTTGGCACCGTCGAGGGTGCAGCAACGACTGACATGCCAAAAAAGTTGATCAAGATCACGATTCAGACCCTATACCATTTCATAAATTTCCCAAAGATTCAGCTATAAGAAAAGTATATGGGGCGCTAGGGAGCCCCAAGCAGTGATCGTCGCGGGCACACCAACCCCAAGCCCGGCCCGGCACGTGCCCATGAACACCAAGCTCAGGCCCGGACCAGGCCCGGTCAAATTCATAATATTGAGGCCCAGGCCCGGTCCGGCCATTCAGATTAAGCATAGAATTATTTTCACAAAATTTGCAATCATTATCATAGCATATTTACATGTATACTATATATCTGAAACAATGAACCAACTATGCTAACAACAAAAAAATCAACAGCCACAGCAACATACTGTCGCTGGTTAAAATATGTAATTGCTGATTAAAATATTTTTGAGCTCTGACCTGAACTTGTGCGACGCGCGCATTACTTCAAAATTGTCAGGCCCAGGCCCATCCAGGGCCCAGTGATTTCCTCAAAGTTGAGGCCCGGCCCAGGGCCAGCCCAGGTCCAGCCAATGGCCCATAGGGCCAGCCCAGCCCATGGCGAACTCTGGCCCCAAGCCCCCCTGAGCCCGGGTCGCGCCCATGTCGCGTCCGCCAAGCGCGCGTAGGGCGCAACTTTTCGTATGTGGCCGAAATCTTGGATCCGCGCCCCCTGACCGAAATCTTGGATCCACGCCCCCCTGACCGAAATCTTGGATCCACACCTGTACTATGTCACAAGAAGAAATAACAATGCCAAACAAATACAATATATTTGATCAGGCTTTATGTCTTCCTAGGCAATTCATTGCGATACATTCACATTTTCCACGCCGGGCAATGACATCAAAATACTCTTATCATCGTTTCGAGCGGCGGGCGGCCGCTCCTATCGTTGAACTTTGCGCACATATAACAGCAAATATTGGTCTGATTGCAATTTGTTTAACGGCATCCGGCAGAGTGGTTGATTTGTGACAGATTACGTGACCTAAGTTTTGCAATCGACTGGTAAACAAAGAAACTAAGCACGATCTAAGCTTCCGGCACACGCGCACTAATGTTGTGTACGGCGGCCGGCCGGCCGCGTCCCCCGCCTTCTACGTCACAGCGACTCCGGGGTCGCGGCTACTAAATTAGTGTTTGTCACCACTTTTCGGCCGGAGTGTTCTACCTGGTTTATACAGCCTTGGCAACAGCGTCAAAACAAACTATACTAATATAAAATTTCTGGTATTGTATTGCGTTTGAACCTCGCATGATGTTTAGCGTCTGCTTGCATTTCAGTAAACACTTGGCTTACCTACTCGAAAAGTTCGAAACTGCAGCTCAAAACCTTTCACAGTTCCCTTCACAGAACAGCACAGATTCCAGTTGAGATGAACACCAATGTTACAATTTGTATAGCATCAACAACTGCTGGAGTAACATGATATAAATTGCGATGATATACACCAAACAGCACTTGCCACTTACCAGTATATGACACGAACCGTCTCTGGCCAGAGGCCACGTGCACCAGCGCCACCGCCAGGAGCACCCGCAGAACGGTCATCTCTCTCCGACGGTCGGGAAGCGACTGACCCAGGTGCGTCCGGCGCCGCCACGTCGTATAGGGTCCCCCTGGCGCAGCGGGGTCTTTATACATGCAGCAGTCCGTACCTGGCAGGGGTGACGACCCCGGTATGCCGCATGTGACCTTCCTCCTGCCGAGAGGACGCCTCGTGCAGCCGTCTTGGTCAGTCACTCCGAGTCGGAATGATGCGCTACTCCGTATCATAATCGGATTAAGAGTCGGGATGATTTGATTAAGAGTCGGGATGATTTGTTGATCATTATGTGATTAAGAGTCGGGATGATGTGCTGATGATGATGTGATTAAGAGTCGGGATGATTTGTTGATCATTATGTGATTAAGAGTCGGGATAATGTGATGATGATGATGTGATTAAGAGTCGGGTTGATGTGATGATGATGATGTGATTAAGAGTCGGGATGATGTGATGATGATGATGTGATTAAGAGTCGAGATGATGTGCTGATGATGATGTGATCAAGAGTCGGGATGATGTGCTGATGATGATGTGATTAAGAATCGGGATGATGTGTTGATGATGATGTGATTAAGAATCGGGATGATGTGTTGATGATGATGTGATTAAGAATCGGGATGATTTGCTGATGATGATGTGATTAAGAATCGGGATGATGTGTTGATGATGATGTGATTAAGAGTCGAGATGATGTACTGATGATGATGATGATGTGATTAAGAGTCGGGATGATGTGCTGGACCCGCGGAACCTTAAACAGCGAGACGCGCACTTACACCATCTGATGCAAGCCGTTCTTCAAGGTTTGTCTTCCACTGGCTTACCTCCTTTGACGTGTTCTCAAATTACAGCCAACTTCTTCTCGTCGCTCAGCGCTGCCGTTCTTGGCATCGCTACTTGGGCATCAATTACCAATATCGTGTGGAATGTTTGACGTCAGGTCATCTCAGGTCAGGTCTGTTTATGGGTTCGTTTTTCGTCAAGAACACGAGAAAGGCATTGGAACATTGTGGCCGTTTTCACGATGCTTTTTTATTGCGTTGGTACCATCCGTAAAGTACCACATTCCAGAGGGATCTAATCGAAAACGCATTAAATGCACGGTTTGGGGCGGTGAAATACTTATTTTGTCATCAAAAACATCAAAATAGCCGAAAAAAATAACCACAGAAACGTCGGATTTGACAAAGTTCAATGAAATCTTGTTTGAATTTCCCGGGCACTTCAGTGTTTGGTCCTAGTCGGCGAGTGGGACCAAAGCTAGAACTGGCAGCTTAGGTCCCTCAGGAATGCAGCTGGTACCTACACAGGAAACAATCTAAAATGCATTGTTGACCAATCAGCGCTTCGGACAATGAAGTGAGGAATATGACGTATTTCTATCACTTTCTTTCACTTTATTGTCCGAAGCGCTGATTGGTCAACAATGCATTTTAGATTGTTTTTGTGTAAGGTACCAGCCGCAATCATGAGGGACCTAAGCTGCCAGTTCTATAGCTTCCCACTCGCCGAGTCGGACCAAACGCTAAAGTGCCCGGGAAATTCAAACGAGATTTTATTGAACTTTGCTCAGGAGCCAGGTAGCATATATATATATTGGGGTAACAATTTGTTTCCGAAGTTTATAATTTGTATTGAGACGCCGCAAAATGTGATATTACTAACAAAACGCCACATGTAAAATTAATTGGAAAAATATTAATATATTGGGACACCTTCGCAAAATGTGATGTTACTACAAAAACATCACCAGTACAATTATTTGGAAAAAGATAAATATTAGAGGTAGCGCAATGGCTTCAAAGATTACACGGTCCCTCTATTTTTCCGCCATTGACTGGGGGCTGGGGTGGGCGTTTAAACGCCCCCTGATACATTTTCGTAATAACTCAACAATCAATAGCGCTATCAACGTGAAATTTCTGGTAACTCCCTCTTCATCGATTTGACGTCTTTTGTGAAACAATAAAGCAATTGCGTCGGAACAAATTTCGAATTATAGCGAATTTAGTGACGTCACTACACACGAGTTTTACACCAAAATCAGCAAAAAGTTAACAGACCGTACAAACGTCATATTTTTAGCAAAATGTAATCCAAAAACATACAAAAATAGAAAATAGCAAGGGCTACAATATGGCTGTCTCAGATTTGTAACAATCTGGGTTTTTGAACCAAAAAATAAAACAAAACAATTTTTTGGGGAAAATGACCACAATTTTTTTTCTGAAAGATATTTAAAAAAAAACGGAATATATGTGAGAAAACCTCTTATGGGCAACTACCATACCAAATTGTAAAATGATATCCTCATTTTAAAATTAGGTATGGTAGTTGCCCATAAGAAGTTCTCTTACACATATTCAGTTTTTTTTTATAAAATATCTTTGAAATTGTGTTATTTTGTGGTTATTTCCACACACAAAAAAGAAATCGTTTTATTTTTATTTTGGGAGTTTAAAACCCAAATATTCCAAACTCCGAGATAGCTATGTTGTAGCCCTTGCTATTTGCTATCTTTTGACCCGGGATCGGCCCTCAGCATGTGCCGTAGGGCCGGTCGGCCGTCCCCGCTGGCCGACGGCTCGCACGCCCGGCCGGTGGCGAGGGGGCGCCGCTTCGCGAACGGGAACCGCTGAAAACGCGAGGCGGCGCGGGCGGGGGTCGCCTATGATCTCCTAACGCCTGCTGTACTGTATTTTGCTGTATAGCTGTACTGTATTTGTTTAATAATTAAAAAAAATGTCTCGGGGAAAAAACATTGCTATCTTTTGACGTTTTTGGATTGCATTTTGCTCAAAATATTACACTTGTACGGTCTGTTAACGTTTAGCTGATTTTGGTGTAACACTCGTGTGTAGTGACGTCACTAAATTCTCTATATCTCGAAATGTTTCGACGAAATTGCTTTATTGTTTCACAGAAGACGTCAAATCCATGTAGAAGAAGGTACCCGAAGTTTCACGTTGATAGCGCTATTGCTTGTTGAGTTATTACGAAAATTCTTCAGGGGGCGTCCCCAACCCCCCAACCCCCCAGTCAATGGCGGGCTACTAGAGGGACAGTGTAATCTGTGAAGCCATTGTTCTTCCTCTAAATATGAGTATTTTCTCAATAATTTGAAGGTGATGTTTTTGTTAGTAACATCACATTTTGCGGGGGGCGTCCCAAGACAAATTCCAAACTACGAAAAAAAAAAAGGTCACCCTAATATATATGTTATTCCTTTGAGACCATTACCGTTGGTAATGGCCGTGATCCAAGCGTTTGGACGGAAAGTATGGCCCATTCATTACAAAATTCGATGTTGACCTTTTGTCTGACCTTGACCTGACATGTGACATGAATGATAAAATATTGAGTATGTTTTGGATGCGTCCCATTGAAAACGTTCGATGCCGCTTTCCACTACAAGATGTCCGGGGGGAGGGTGGGTGGCGGGGTAATATTTGCCCCCCCCCCCCCCTCCCCAGTCAATGGCGTTCAGTTAAGAACCCACCCAGTTGCCAGCTAATTACATGATTAACTTTATGACGACTTCCTGTCAGTGTAAGCGATCGCCAGTTGCTAGCGAAATACTGGGAGACAGTATTTCTTAGTTAACCCTCGCCCTACGGGAGCTTTTTTTCACATTCGTCCTACGGGGGCTGACAGCCCCCCCCCCCCCCCGCTAACTTCCAAACCAAGCAACTTAGAGCAATGCGGTAGGAACCAGCATGTTCCCTGTCATGAGAGGAATCTAACAGTATGCGATTTTTAGGTTTCAGGTTAATGAGTGACCTTCTAGGTCAAGTGAATGACCTCGGATCGACCACGTCCAGAACAGCGATTTTGCTCTTCAGAAGACCGCAAAATGTTCGTATCTTGTCAACAAAGTCAAAAAAAGTTATTAAAAAATGACGCCATCAGTTTCTTACACTTAGGGAGCCATCACTCAGTCAAAATGAAGATATTGCTTTGAAATTTGGTATGGGTATTTTCCATACTCAGTTCTCTCGCATATATTCCGGTTTTTCTAATATCTTTGAAATTTTGATTTAGTGGGGATTACAAAAAAAAACATTTTAGGGGTCAAAAACCCAAAAGTTTGCAAATCCGAGATTGCCATTTTCAAGAGAATGCGATTTTGTATCTTTGGTGAATGGCGTTTGCAATTTCCTTTCAAACTGTTTTCTACCATTTTTCAAATATGTATCGTTTTCCACCAACATGATGTCATCAAACATCATTATCTCCGAAAACACTAAACCAATTTCAATTAAATTTGTACAGCAAACGTATGATTGTTGTAAACTCAGCTACTGCAAATTTCAGCAAGATGCACCGCATGTGTAAAAAGTTTTTTAAGAAAACTTCAAGGGGCCTGTCAGGTCCTCCCCCCGTATGACGAGGGTTAAGATTAATATGCAGTTCGAAGCCGAGAAACAATACTCTTCAAATACCTTACAGTCTGCCCTAAATGCTCCCATAAAGCTTCAAATATAGGAAAATGCAACCATCTTTTGTAATGCAATACTGACGGATGCAACATAGTCCAGCTTTAATTCACTGTGTGCGCACTGGGCGAGATGTCACAGAAAAATCATGAAATAGTGATTAGGAACATAAATATCAAAACAACAAATAAATAGTTACGCTCAGTTCTGAGGCATTCGAGTGGCGCATTGGGCACAGGGCGCATACAGGGCACTCTCCCCATCTTATCTCGCTTACTTAAATCTGCCCCCAAAAGAAACATAAAGCAAAACAAAAACCATGAATCGGCTGTGAAGTCGATACGAGCACATAACACTGGCCTCCACAGTCCAGCAAACTCTGAAGAAGTCGGTACTTCCCCTTTGATCTAGCCATTTTATCACCGATCGTTACCAGAACATATACCATCAGGACATAAAGTGTGCGTTGCTATTTTGCGGCTGTTCGGAAGTGTCGCTGCTCCCTTGTGGTGTCCTCCTTATAAGACGGAATCCGACCGACCTAAAGCGATGTGTGCATGAAGTTTTTGGTCGTTTTTGGACGCCCCTGCTGCACTCTTTCAGTTCGGCACAAACGTCGCTTTGTCCCTCCTGCGCCGGGAACACACCTTCCGCTTTTTGGTCATGGTTAGACCGACTGGGCTCGCTATCACAAGTCACAGCTGACCGGCTCGCTCGCCCCGGCAGACACGCACGCGGAGCGACCCCACGCACGTCCGCCCCCCCCCCCCCCCGGCCAAGGTCAGACGGTCAACTCTCTGTGTTATTCGGGGGAATCCCCTGAGCAACCCGCTGCACTGGCGAATGTGGCCGCGCGGCGGAGGGGGGGGGGGGGCGGGCGGTCTAGAGTACGGGCCCTGTCTAGCTCAGACTCAGACTCAGACTCAGACTTTACCAAAGCCATCCACTACATGTATCCATTATCCATTACACCACCATTACATCCATCGTATCCATTACACCACCTGGCATGGAGCGGTCATGTTGTATCCATTACACCACCTGGCATGGAGCGGTCATGTTGTATCCAATACACCACCTGGCATGGAGCGGTCATGTTGTATCCATTACACCACCTGACATGGAGCGGTCATGTTGTATCCATTACACCACCTGGCATGGAGCGGTCATGTTGTATCCATTACACCACCTGGCATGGACGGTCATGTTGTATCCATTACACCACCTGGCATGGAGCGGTCATGCTGTATATATTATCCATTACCCCACGTGACATTAGAGCCGTGATAAAAGTTAAATGAACTGTATGAATGAACCGCTGTTAAAAACTGTAAATATATTCGTGGGTGATTGGTTCATAATATAGAAGGCAAGTTCCTCTGGTTATTCCCTGAGCCACAAAATACATCATCCTAAGCTTTCGGCTAAATTATTCACCAAATACGCCAGTTGCCACAGCAAATGTGATGCAATCAGAGAAGTACGTGCATTCTGGAATGTGCTGCATTCCATCGTAGCGCGGGCGGTGTTATTCGGGGAATACCCCTCAGCTACCCGCTGCTCAGGCACAGGTAGCCGCGCGGTGAGGGGGCCCTGTCTAGCTCTGACACAAAGCTACACTCAGACTCAGACTCAGACTCAGACTCAGACTCAGACTCAGACTCAGACTCAGGCTCAGACTCAGACACAGACACAGGCTCAGACTCAGACTCAGGCTCAGACACAGACTCAGACTCAGGCTCAGACTCAGACTCAGACTCAGACTCAGACTCAGACTCAGACTCAGACACAGGCTCAGACTCAGACTCAGGCTCAGACACAGACTCAGACTCAGACTCAGGCTCAGACTCAGACTCAGACTCAGACTCAGGCTCAGACTCAGACTCAGACTCAGACTCAGATGCAGATTCAGATTCAGACTCAGACTCATACTCAGACTCAGACTCAGACTCAGACTCAGACTCAGACTCAGACTCAGACTCAGACTCAGACTCAGACTCAGACTTTACCAAAGCCATCCACGAAAGGCATAGGATCGCATTTGCACTGTTCGGTGACATTGAACGAGCGTAGTAGCGGCCGGGTGTTCACCTCATGCAGATCGCTGGCGGGGAGAGTCCGGCGCATAAACAAGTTAGTCAGGATACCTCAGGTGGTTCCCCGACCAGCACCGCACGCTGTGAGGTCGCCTCCACGCACATAGTGATGCTGCATTTGATTATGCCATTGACATTTGTTGTAGGATATTTTTGTATACATTTAGCAAAATGTTTCTCATTTATTATTGGGGCTCAGTGACGGCGTTAACATGTTAATCACGGTTATCTGCTAACAAAACATAACATAACATAACATGATACGCTGAAGACTTCACCAAATATTTAACCCGTGACTTGCTGGATGGTGTTTGAAACCCCTAAAAAAATTGGAAATGACGAGAAACAAAAGAACATTTAAATATTATGAAGCTATAGTTTATAATAATCCTTTATGTGAAAAAATGAGTTTCATGGTAGCGCTATATACAGTTATTACAACAAAAAATGTATTTAAAATCTGCTAGTTTTAAACTCAAGATATGGAGAAACAGCTGAACTCCGTTTTTGTTTGTGGAGTTTCACATATTGTGGTTTAAGGTTGGTCTTTTGAGTAATACAGATGTATATAGATTAACCCGCGCCGTACCGGGGGAGTTTAATCACCCCCGTGAGGGTTTTCGAGGATAGCTGAAAAATGGTGGCGCGCAGCGCCGCCGTTTTTTCGCACTGCTGTTCGGGAATCAATTACCCACAATATGTAAATTTATTGACCTCTGAGGACCCATTAACCCTGGGTTTCTAGGTCATCTCAGTTCAGGTTACCAGACCAGGTCACGTGACCTCACCTCCAAAAAAGTATGTCGTCGAACCA
>JAXIVJ010012560.1:0-25000 GCA_036785665.1 Chirona hameri
GTTCATGTTCATGTTCATGTTCATGTTCATGTTCATGTTCATGTTCATGTTCATGTTCATGTTCATGTTCATGTTCATGTTCATGTTCATGTTCATGTTCATGTTCATGTTCATGTTCATGTTCATGTTCATGTTCATGTTCATGTTCATGTTCATGTTCATGTTCATGTTCATGTTCATGTTCATGTTCATGTTCATGTTCATGTTCATGTTCATGTTCATGTTCATGTTCATGTTCATGTTCATGTTCATGTTCATGTTCATGTTCATGTTCATGTTCATGTTCATGTTCATGTTCATGTTCATGTTCATGTTCATGTTCATGTTCATGTTCATGTTCATGTTCATGTTCATGTTCATGTTCATGTTCATGTTCATGTTCATGTTCATGTTCATGTTCATGTTCATGTTCATGTTCATGTTCATGTTCATGTTCATGTTCATGTTCATGTTCATGTTTTCATGTTCATGTTCATGTTCATGTTCATGTTCATGTTCATGTTCATGTTCATGTTCATGTTCATGTTCATGTTCATGTTCATGTTCATGTTCATGTTCATGTTCATGTTCATGTTCATCATGTTCATGTTCATGTTCATGTTCATGTTCATGTTCATGTTCATGTTCATTCTGTTCATGTTCATGTTCATGTTCATGTTCATGTTCATGTTCATGTTCATGTTCATGTTCATGTTCATGTTCATGTTCATGTTCATGTTCATGTTCATGTTCATGTTCATGTTCATGTTCATGTTCATGTTCATGTTCATGTTCATGTTCATGTTCATGTTCATGTTCATGTTCATGTTCATGTTCATGTTCATGTTCATGTTCATGTTCATGTTCATGTTCATGTTCATGTTCATGTTCATGTTCATGTTCATGTTCATGTTCATGTTCATGTTCATGTTCATGTTCATGTTCATGTTCATGTTCATGTTCATGTTCATGTTCATGTTCATGTTCATGTTCATGTTCATGTTCATGTTCATGTTCATGTTCATGTTCATGTTCATGTTCATGTTCATGTTCATGTTCATGTTCATGTTCATGTTCATGTTCATGTTCATGTTCATGTTCATGTTCATGTTCATGTTCATGTTCATGTTCATGTTCATGTTCATGTTCATGTTCATGTTCATGTTCATGTTCATGTTCATGTTCATGTTCATGTTCATGTTCATGTTCATGTTCATGTTCATGTTCATGTTCATGTTCATGTTCATGTTCATGTTCATGTTCATGTTCATGTTCATGTTCATGTTCATGTTCATGTTCATGTTCATGTTTCATGTTCATGTTCATGTTCATGTTCATGTTCATGTTCATGTTCATGTTCATGTTCATGTTCATGTTCATGTTCATGTTCATGTTCATGTTCATGTTCATGTTCATGTTCATGTTCATGTTCATGTTCATGTTCATGTTCATGTTCATGTTCATGTTCATGTTCATGTTCATGTTCATGTTCATGTTCATGTTCATGTTCATGTTCATGTTCATGTTCATGTTCATGTTCATGTTCATGTTCATGTTCATGTTCATGTTCATGTTCATGTTCATGTTCATGTTCATGTTCATGTTCATGTTCATGTTCATGTTCATGTTCATGTTCATGTTCATGTTCATGTTCATGTTCATGTTCATGTTCATGTTCATGTTCATGTTCATGTTCATGTTCATGTTCATGTTCATGTTCATGTTCATGTTCATGTTCATGTTCATGTTCATGTTCATGTTCATGTTCATGTTCATGTTCATGTTCATGTTCATGTTCATGTTCATGTTCATGTTCATGTTCATGTTCATGTTCATGTTCATGTTCATGTTCATGTTCATGTTCATGTTCATGTTCATGTTCATGTTCATGTTCATGTTCATGTTCATGTTCATGTTCATGTTCATGTTCATGTTCATGTTCATGTTCATGTTCATGTTCATGTTCATGTTCATGTTCATGTTCATGTTTCATGTTCATGTTCATGTTCATGTTCATGTTCATGTTCATGTTCATGTTCATGTTCATGTTCATGTTCATGTTCATGTTCATGTTCATGTTCATGTTCATGTTCATGTTCATGTTCATGTTCATGTTCATGTTCATGTTCATGTTCATGTTCATGTTCATGTTCATGTTCATGTTCATGTTCATGTTCATGTTCATGTTCATGTTCATGTTCATGTTCATGTTCATGTTCATGTTCATGTTCATGTTCATGTTCATGTTCATGTTCATGTTCATGTTCATGTTCATGTTCATGTTCATGTTCATGTTCATGTTCATGTTCATGTTCATGTTCATGTTCATGTTCATGTTCATGTTCATGTTCATGTTCATGTTCATGTTCATGTTCATGTTCATGTTCATGTTCATGTTCATGTTCATGTTCATGTTCATTTCATGTTCATGTTCATGTTCATGTTCATGTTCATGTTCATGTTCATGTTCATGTTCATGTTCATGTTCATGTTCATGTTCATGTTCATGTTCATGTTCATGTTCATGTTCATGTTCATGTTCATGTCATGTTCATGTTCATGTTCATGTTCATGTTCATGTTCATGTTCATGTTCATGTTCATGTTCATGTTCATGTTCATGTTCATGTTCATGTTCATGTTCATGTTCATGTTCATGTTCATGTTCATGTTCATGTTCATGTTCATGTTCATGTTCATGTTCATGTTATGTTCATGTTCATGTTCATGTTATGTTCATGTTCATGTTCATGTTATGTTTATGTTATGTTCATGTTATGTTATGTTTATGTTTATGTTTATGTTTATGTTTATGTTTATGTTTATGTTTATGTTATGTTATGTTATGTTTATGTTTATGTTTATGTTTATGTTTATGTTTATGTTTATGTTTATGTTTATGTTTATGTTTATGTTTATGTTTATGTTTATGTTATGTTTATGTTTATGTTTATGTTTATGTTTATGTTTATGTTTATGTTTATGTTTATGTTTATGTTTATGTTTATGTTTATGTTTATGTTTATGTTTATGTTTATGTTTATGTTTATGTTTATGTTTATGTTATGTTTATGTTTATGTTTATGTTTATGTTTATGTTTATGTTTATGTTTATGTTTATGTTTATGTTTATGTTTATGTTTATGTTTATGTTTATGTTTATGTTTATGTTTATGTTTATGTTTTATGTTTATGTTTATGTTATGTTTATGTTTATGTTTATGTTTATGTTTATGTTTATGTTTATGTTTATGTTTATGTTTATGTTTATGTTTATGTTTATGTTTATGTTTATGTTTATGTTTATGTTTATGTTTATGTTTATGTTTATGTTTATGTTTATGTTTATGTTTATGTTTATGTTTATGTTTATGTTTATGTTTATGTTTATGTTTATGTTTATGTTTATGTTTATGTTTATGTTTATGTTATGTTTATGTTTATGTTTATGTTTATGTTTATGTTTATGTTTATGTTTATGTTTATGTTTATGTTTATGTTTATGTTTATGTTTATGTTTATGTTTATGTTTATGTTTATGTTTATGTTTATGTTTATGTTTATGTTTATGTTTATGTTTATGTTTATGTTTATGTTTATGTTTATGTTTATGTTTATGTTTATGTTTATGTTTATGTTTATGTTATGTTTATGTTTATGTTTATGTTTATGTTTATGTTTATGTTTATGTTTATGTTTATGTTTATGTTTATGTTTATGTTTATGTTTATGTTTATGTTTATGTTTATGTTTATGTTTATGTTTATGTTTATGTTTATGTTTATGTTTATGTTTATGTTTATGTTTATGTTTATGTTTATGTTTATGTTTATGTTTATGTTTATGTTTATGTTTATGTTTATGTTTATGTTTATGTTTATGTTTATGTTTATGTTTATGTTTATGTTTATGTTTATGTTTATGTTTATGTTTATGTTTATGTTTATGTTTATGTTTATGTTTATGTTTATGTTTATGTTTATGTTTATGTTTATGTTTATGTTTATGTTTATGTTTATGTTTATGTTTATGTTTATGTTTATGTTTATGTTTATGTTTATGTTTATGTTTATGTTTATGTTTATGTTTATGTTTATGTTTATGTTTATGTTTATGTTTATGTTTATGTTTATGTTTATGTTTATGTTTATGTTTATGTTTATGTTTATGTTTATGTTTATGTTATGTTTATGTTTATGTTTATGTTTATGTTTATGTTTATGTTTATGTTTATGTTTATGTTTATGTTTATGTTTATGTTTATGTTTATGTTTATGTTTATGTTTATGTTTATGTTTATGTTTATGTTTATGTTTATGTTTATGTTTATGTTTATGTTTATGTTTATGTTTATGTTTATGTTTATGTTTATGTTTATGTTATGTTTATGTTTATGTTTATGTTTATGTTTATGTTTATGTTTATGTTTATGTTTATGTTTATGTTTATGTTTATGTTTATGTTATGTTTATGTTTATGTTTATGTTTATGTTTATGTTTATGTTTATGTTTATGTTTATGTTTATGTTATGTTTATGTTATGTTTATGTTTATGTTTATGTTTATGTTTATGTTATGTTTATGTTTATGTTTATGTTTATGTTTATGTTTATGTTTATGTTATGTTTATGTTCATGTTATGTTCATGTTTATGTTCATGTTCATGTTTATGTTCATGTTCATGTTCATGTTCATGTTCATGTTCATGTTCATGTTCATGTTCATGTTCATGTTCATGTTCATGTTCATGTTCATGTTCATGTTCATGTTCATGTTCATGTTCATGTTCATGTTCATGTTCATGTTCATGTTCATGTTCATGTTCATGTTCATGTTCATGTTCATGTTCATGTTCATGTTCATGTTCATGTTCATGTTCATGTTCATGTTCATGTTCATGTTCATGTTCATGTTCATGTTCATGTTCATGTTCATGTTCATGTTCATGTTCATGTTCATGTTCATGTTCATGTTCATGTTCATGTTCATGTTCATGTTCATGTTCATGTTCATGTTCATGTTCATGTTCATGTTCATGTTCATGTTCATGTTCATGTTCATGTTCATGTTCATGTTCATGTTCATGTTCATGTTCATGTTCATGTTCATGTTCATGTTCATGTTCATGTTCATGTTCATGTTCATGTTCATGTTCATGTTCATGTTCATGTTCATGTTCATGTTCATGTTCATGTCATGTTCATGTTCATGTTCATGTTCATGTTCATGTTCATGTTCATGTTCATGTTCATGTTCATGTTCATGTTCATGTTCATGTTCATGTTCATGTTCATGTTCATGTTCATGTTCATGTTCATGTTCATGTTCATGTTCATGTTCATGTTCATGTTCATGTTCATGTTCATGTTCATGTTCATGTTCATGTTCATGTTCATGTTCATGTTCATGTTCATGTTCATGTTCATGTTCATGTTCATGTTCATGTTCATGTTCATGTTCATGTTCATGTTCATGTTCATGTTCATGTTCATGTTCATGTTCATGTTCATGTTCATGTTCATGTTCATGTTCATGTTCATGTTCATGTTCATGTTCATGTTCATGTTCATGTTCATGTTCATGTTTCATGTTCATGTTCATGTTCATGTTCATGTTCATGTTCATGTTCATGTTCATGTTCATGTTCATGTTCATGTTCATGTTCATGTTCATGTTCATGTTCATGTTCATGTTCATGTTCATGTTCATGTTCATGTTCATGTTCATGTTCATGTTCATGTTCATGTTCATGTTCATGTTCATGTTCATGTTCATGTTCATGTTCATGTTCATGTTCATGTTCATGTTCATGTTCATGTTCATGTTCATGTTCATGTTCATGTTCATGTTCATGTTCATGTTCATGTTCATGTTCATGTTCATGTTCATGTTCATGTTCATGTTCATGTTCATGTTCATGTTCATGTTCATGTTCATGTTCATGTTCATGTTCATGTTCATGTTCATGTTCATGTTCATGTTCATGTTCATGTTCATGTTCATGTTCATGTTCATGTTCATGTTCATGTTCATGTTCATGTTCATGTTCATGTTCATGTTCATGTTCATGTTCATGTTCATGTTCATGTTCATGTTCATGTTCATGTTCATGTTCATGTTCATGTTCATGTTCATGTTCATGTTCATGTTCATGTTCATGTTCATGTTCATGTTCATGTTCATGTTCATGTTCATGTTCATGTTCATGTTCATGTTCATGTTCATGTTCATGTTCATGTTCATGTTCATGTTCATGTTCATGTTCATGTTCATGTTCATGTTCATGTTCATGTTCATGTTCATGTTCATGTTCATGTTCATGTTCATGTTCATGTTCATGTTCATGTTCATGTTCATGTTCATGTTCATGTTCATGTTCATGTTCATGTTCATGTTCATGTTCATGTTCATGTTCATGTTCATGTTCATGTTCATGTTCATGTTCATGTTCATGTTCATGTTCATGTTCATGTTCATGTTCATGTTCATGTTCATGTTCATGTTCATGTTCATGTTCATGTTCATGTTCATGTTCATGTTCATGTTCATGTTCATCATGTTCATGTTCATGTTCATGTTCATGTTCATGTTCATGTTCATGTTTATGTTTATGTTATGTTTATGTTTATGTTTATGTTTATGTTTATGTTTATGTTTATGTTTATGTTTATGTTTATGTTTATGTTTATGTTATGTTTATGTTTATGTTTATGTTTATGTTTATGTTCATGTTCATGTTCATGTTCATGTTCATGTTCATGTTCATGTTCATGTTCATGTTCATGTTCATGTTCATGTTCATGTTCATGTTCATGTTCATGTTCATGTTCATGTTCATGTTCATGTTCATGTTCATGTTCATGTTCATGTTCATGTTCATGTTCATGTTCATGTTCATGTTCATGTTCATGTTCATGTTCATGTTCATGTTCATGTTCATGTTCATGTTCATGTTCATGTTCATGTTCATGTTCATGTTCATGTTCATGTTCATGTTCATGTTCATGTTCATGTTCATGTTCATGTTCATGTTCATGTTCATGTTCATGTTCATGTTCATGTTCATGTTCATGTTCATGTTCATGTTCATGTTCATGTTCATGTTCATGTTCATGTTCATGTTCATGTTCATGTTCATGTTCATGTTCATGTTCATGTTCATGTTCATGTTCATGTTCATGTTCATGTTCATGTTCATGTTCATGTTCATGTTCATGTTCATGTTCATGTTCATGTTCATGTTCATGTTCATGTTCATGTTCATGTTCATGTTCATGTTCATGTTCATGTTCATGTTCATGTTCATGTTCATGTTCATGTTCATGTTCATGTTCATGTTCATGTTCATGTTTATGTTTATGTTTATGTTTATGTTTATGTTTATGTTTATGTTTATGTTTATGTTTATGTTTATGTTTATGTTTATGTTTATGTTTATGTTTATGTTTATGTTTATGTTTATGTTTATGTTTATGTTTATGTTTATGTTTATGTTTATGTTTATGTTTATGTTTATGTTTATGTTTATGTTTATGTTTATGTTTATGTTTATGTTTATGTTTATGTTTATGTTTATGTTTATGTTTATGTTTATGTTTATGTTTATGTTTATGTTTATGTTTATGTTTATGTTTATGTTTATGTTTATGTTTATGTTTATGTTTATGTTTATGTTTATGTTTATGTTTATGTTTATGTTTATGTTTATGTTTATGTTTATGTTTATGTTTATGTTTATGTTTATGTTTATGTTTATGTTTATGTTTATGTTTATGTTTATGTTTATGTTTATGTTTATGTTTATGTTTATGTTTATGTTTATGTTTATGTTTATGTTTATGTTTATGTTTATGTTTATGTTTATGTTTATGTTTATGTTTATGTTTATGTTTATGTTTATGTTTATGTTTATGTTTATGTTTATGTTTATGTTTATGTTTATGTTTATGTTTATGTTTATGTTTATGTTTATGTTTATGTTTATGTTTATGTTTATGTTTATGTTTATGTTTATGTTTATGTTTATGTTTATGTTTATGTTTATGTTTATGTTTATGTTTATGTTTATGTTTATGTTTATGTTTATGTTTATGTTTATGTTTATGTTTATGTTTATGTTTATGTTTATGTTTATGTTTATGTTTATGTTTATGTTTATGTTTATGTTTATGTTTATGTTTATGTTTATGTTTATGTTTATGTTTATGTTTATGTTTATGTTTATGTTTATGTTTATGTTTATGTTTATGTTTATGTTTATGTTTATGTTTATGTTTATGTTTATGTTTATGTTTATGTTTATGTTATGTTTATGTTTATGTTTATGTTTATGTTTATGTTTATGTTTATGTTTATGTTTATGTTTATGTTTATGTTTATGTTATGTTTATGTTTATGTTTATGTTTATGTTTATGTTTATGTTTATGTTTATGTTTATGTTTATGTTATGTTTATGTTTATGTTTATGTTTATGTTTATGTTTATGTTTATGTTTATGTTTATGTTTATGTTTATGTTTATGTTTATGTTTATGTTTATGTTTATGTTTATGTTTATGTTTATGTTTATGTTTATGTTTATGTTTATGTTTATGTTTATGTTTATGTTTATGTTTGTTATGTTTATGTTTATGTTTATGTTTATGTTTATGTTTATGTTTATGTTTATGTTTATGTTTATGTTTATGTTTATGTTTATGTTTATGTTTATGTTTATGTTTATGTTTATGTTTATGTTTATGTTTATGTTTATGTTTATGTTTATGTTTATGTTTATGTTTATGTTTATGTTTATGTTTATGTTTATGTTTATGTTTATGTTTATGTTTATGTTTATGTTATGTTTATGTTTATGTTTATGTTTATGTTTATGTTTATGTTTATGTTTATGTTTATGTTTATGTTTATGTTTATGTTTATGTTTATGTTTATGTTTATGTTTATGTTTATGTTTATGTTTATGTTTATGTTTATGTTTATGTTTATGTTTATGTTTATGTTTATGTTTATGTTTATGTTTATGTTTATGTTTATGTTTATGTTTATGTTTATGTTTATGTTTATGTTTATGTTTATGTTTATGTTTATGTTTATGTTTATGTTTATGTTTATGTTTATGTTTATGTTTATGTTTATGTTTATGTTTATGTTTATGTTTATGTTTATGTTTATGTTATTTATGTTTATGTTTATGTTTATGTTTATGTTTATGTTTATGTTTATGTTTATGTTTATGTTTATGTTTATGTTTATGTTTATGTTTATGTTTATGTTTATGTTTATGTTTATGTTTATGTTTATGTTTATGTTTATGTTTATGTTTATGTTTATGTTATGTTTATGTTTATGTTTATGTTTATGTTTATGTTTATGTTTATGTTTATGTTTATGTTTATGTTTATGTTTATGTTTATGTTTATGTTTATGTTTATGTTTATGTTTATGTTTATGTTTATGTTTATGTTTATGTTTATGTTTATGTTTATGTTTATGTTTATGTTTATGTTTATGTTTATGTTTATGTTTATGTTTATGTTTATGTTTATGTTTATGTTTATGTTTATGTTTATGTTTATGTTTATGTTTATGTTTATGTTTATGTTTATGTTTATGTTTATGTTTATGTTTATGTTATGTTTATGTTTATGTTTATGTTTATGTTTATGTTTATGTTTATGTTTATGTTTATGTTTATGTTTATGTTTATGTTTATGTTTATGTTTATGTTTATGTTTATGTTTATGTTTATGTTTATGTTTATGTTTATGTTTATGTTTATGTTTATGTTTATGTTTATGTTTATGTTTATGTTTATGTTTATGTTTATGTTTATGTTTATGTTTATGTTTATGTTTATGTTTATGTTTATGTTTATGTTTATGTTTATGTTTATGTTTATGTTTATGTTTATGTTTATGTTTATGTTTATGTTTATGTTTATGTTTATGTTTATGTTTATGTTTATGTTTATGTTTATGTTTATGTTTATGTTTATGTTTATGTTTATGTTTATGTTTATGTTTATGTTTATGTTATGTTTATGTTTATGTTTATGTTTATGTTTATGTTTATGTTTATGTTTATGTTTATGTTTATGTTTATGTTTATGTTTATGTTTATGTTTATGTTTATGTTTATGTTTATGTTTATGTTTATGTTTATGTTTATGTTTATGTTTATGTTTATGTTTATGTTTATGTTTATGTTTATGTTTATGTTTATGTTTATGTTTATGTTTATGTTTATGTTTATGTTTATGTTTATGTTTATGTTTATGTTATGTTTATGTTTATGTTTATGTTTATGTTTATGTTATGTTTATGTTTATGTTTATGTTTATGTTTATGTTTATGTTTATGTTTATGTTATGTTTATGTTTATGTTTATGTTATGTTTATGTTTATGTTTATGTTTATGTTTATGTTTATGTTAGTTATGTTTATGTTTATGTTTATGTTTATGTTTATGTTTATGTTTATGTTTATGTTTATGTTTATGTTTATGTTTATGTTATGTTTATGTTTATGTTTATGTTTATGTTTATGTTTATGTTCATGTTATGTTCATGTTTATGTTCATGTTCATGTTCATGTTCATGTTCATGTTCATGTTCATGTTCATGTTCATGTTCATGTTCATGTTCATGTTCATGTTCATGTTCATGTTCATGTTTCATGTTCATGTTCATGTTCATGTTCATGTTCATGTTCATGTTCATGTTCATGTTCATGTTCATGTTCATGTTCATGTTCATGTTCATGTTCATGTTCATGTTCATGTTCATGTTCATGTTCATGTTCATGTTCAATGTTCATGTTCATGTTCATGTTCATGTTCATGTTCATGTTCATGTTCATGTTCATGTTCATGTTCATGTTCATGTTCATGTTCATGTTCATGTTCATGTTCATGTTCATGTTCATGTTCATGTTCATGTTCATGTTCATGTTCATGTTCATGTTCATGTTCATGTTCATGTTCATGTTCATGTTCATGTTCATGTTCATGTTCATGTTCATGTTCATGTTCATGTTCATGTTCATGTTCATGTTCATGTTCATGTTCATGTTCATGTTCATGTTCATGTTCATGTTCATGTTCATGTTCATGTTCATGTTCATGTTCATGTTCATGTTCATGTTCATGTTCATGTTCATGTTCATGTTCATGTTCATGTTCATGTTCATGTTCATGTTCATGTTCATGTTCATGTTCATGTTCATGTTCATGTTCATGTTCATGTTCATGTTCATGTTCATGTTCATGTTCATGTTCATGTTCATGTTCATGTTCATGTTCATGTTCATGTTCATGTTCATGTTCATGTTCATGTTCATGTTCATGTTCATGTTCATGTTCATGTTCATGTTCATGTTCATGTTCATGTTCATGTTCATGTTCATGTTCATGTTCATGTTCATGTTCATGTTCATGTTCATGTTCATGTTCATGTTCATGTTCATGTTCATGTTCATGTTCATGTTCATGTTCATGTTCATGTTCATGTTCATGTTCATGTTCATGTTCATGTTCATGTTCATGTTCATGTTCATGTTCATGTTCATGTTCATGTTCATGTTCATGTTCATGTTCATGTTCATGTTCATGTTCATGTTCATGTTCATGTTCATGTTCATGTTCATGTTCATGTTCATGTTCATGTTCATGTTCATGTTCATGTTCATGTTCATGTTCATGTTCATGTTCATGTTCATGTTCATGTTCATGTTCATGTTCATGTTCATGTTCATGTTCATGTTCATGTTCATGTTCATGTTCATGTTCATGTTCATGTTCATGTTCATGTTCATGTTCATGTTCATGTTCATGTTCATGTTCATGTTCATGTTCATGTTCATGTTCATGTTCATGTTCATGTTCATGTTCATGTTCATGTTCATGTTCATGTTCATGTTCATGTTCATGTTCATGTTCATGTTCATGTTCATGTTCATGTTCATGTTCATGTTCATGTTCATGTTCATGTTCATGTTCATGTTCATGTTCATGTTCATGTTCATGTTCATGTTCATGTTCATGTTCATGTTCATGTTCATGTTCATGTTCATGTTCATGTTCATGTTCATGTTCATGTTCATGTTCATGTTCATGTTCATGTTCATGTTCATGTTCATGTTCATGTTCATGTTCATGTTCATGTTCATGTTCATGTTCATGTTCATGTTCATGTTCATGTTCATGTTCATGTTCATGTTCATGTTCATGTTCATGTTCATGTTCATGTTCATGTTCATGTTCATGTTCATGTTCATGTTTATGTTTATGTTTATGTTTATGTTTATGTTTATGTTTATGTTTATGTTTATGTTTATGTTTATGTTTATGTTTATGTTTATGTTTATGTTTATGTTTATGTTTATGTTTATGTTTATGTTCATGTTCATGTTCATGTTCATGTTCATGTTCATGTTCATGTTCATGTTCATGTTCATGTTCATGTTCATGTTCATGTTCATGTTCATGTTCATGTTCATGTTCATGTTCATGTTCATGTTCATGTTCATGTTCATGTTCATGTTCATGTTCATGTTCATGTTCATGTTCATGTTCATGTTCATGTTCATGTTCATGTTCATGTTCATGTTCATGTTCATGTTCATGTTCATGTTCATGTTCATGTTCATGTTCATGTTCATGTTCATGTTCATGTTCATGTTCATGTTCATGTTCATGTTCATGTTCATGTTCATGTTCATGTTCATGTTCATGTTCATGTTCATGTTCATGTTCATGTTCATGTTCATGTTCATGTTCATGTTCATGTTCATGTTCATGTTCATGTTCATGTTCATGTTCATGTTCATGTTCATGTTCATGTTCATGTTCATGTTCATGTTCATGTTCATGTTCATGTTCATGTTCATGTTCATGTTCATGTTCATGTTCATGTTCATGTTCATGTTCATGTTCATGTTCATGTTCATGTTCATGTTCATGTTCATGTTCATGTTCATGTTCATGTTCATGTTCATGTTCATGTTCATGTTCATGTTCATGTTCATGTTCATGTTATGTTTATGTTTATGTTTATGTTTATGTTTATGTTTATGTTTATGTTTATGTTTATGTTTATGTTTATGTTTATGTTTATGTTTATGTTTATGTTTATGTTTATGTTTATGTTTATGTTTATGTTTATGTTTATGTTTATGTTTATGTTTATGTTTATGTTTATGTTTATGTTTATGTTTATGTTTATGTTTATGTTTATGTTTATGTTTATGTTTATGTTTATGTTTATGTTTATGTTTATGTTTATGTTTATGTTTATGTTTATGTTTATGTTTATGTTTATGTTTATGTTTATGTTTATGTTTATGTTTATGTTTATGTTTATGTTTATGTTTATGTTTATGTTTATGTTTATGTTTATGTTTATGTTTATGTTTATGTTTATGTTTATGTTTATGTTTATGTTTATGTTTATGTTTATGTTTATGTTTATGTTTATGTTTATGTTTATGTTTATGTTTATGTTTATGTTTATGTTTATGTTTATGTTTATGTTTATGTTTATGTTTATGTTTATGTTTATGTTTATGTTTATGTTTATGTTTATGTTTATGTTTATGTTTATGTTTATGTTTATGTTTATGTTTATGTTTATGTTTATGTTTATGTTTATGTTTATGTTTATGTTTATGTTTATGTTTATGTTTATGTTTATGTTTATGTTTATGTTTATGTTTATGTTTATGTTTATGTTTATGTTTATGTTTATGTTTATGTTTATGTTTATGTTTATGTTTATGTTTATGTTTATGTTTATGTTTATGTTTATGTTTATGTTTATGTTTATGTTTATGTTTATGTTTATGTTTATGTTTATGTTTATGTTTATGTTTATGTTTATGTTTATGTTTATGTTTATGTTTATGTTTATGTTTATGTTTATGTTTATGTTTATGTTTATGTTTATGTTTATGTTTATGTTTATGTTTATGTTTATGTTTATGTTTATGTTTATGTTTATGTTTATGTTTATGTTTATGTTTATGTTTATGTTTATGTTTATGTTTATGTTTATGTTTATGTTTATGTTTATGTTTATGTTTATGTTTATGTTTATGTTTATGTTTATGTTTATGTTTATGTTTATGTTTATGTTTATGTTTATGTTTATGTTTATGTTTATGTTTATGTTTATGTTTATGTTTATGTTTATGTTTATGTTTATGTTTATGTTTATGTTTATGTTTATGTTTATGTTTATGTTTATGTTTATGTTTATGTTTATGTTTATGTTTATGTTTATGTTTATGTTTATGTTTATGTTTATGTTTATGTTTATGTTTATGTTTATGTTTATGTTTATGTTTATGTTTATGTTTATGTTTATGTTTATGTTTATGTTTATGTTTATGTTTATGTTTATGTTTATGTTTATGTTTATGTTTATGTTTATGTTTATGTTTATGTTTATGTTTATGTTTATGTTTATGTTTATGTTTATGTTTATGTTTATGTTTATGTTTATGTTTATGTTTATGTTTATGTTTATGTTTATGTTTATGTTTATGTTTATGTTTATGTTTATGTTTATGTTTATGTTTATGTTTATGTTTATGTTTATGTTTATGTTTATGTTTATGTTTATGTTTATGTTTATGTTTATGTTTATGTTTATGTTTATGTTTATGTTTATGTTTATGTTTATGTTTATGTTTATGTTTATGTTTATGTTTATGTTTATGTTTATGTTTATGTTTATGTTTATGTTTATGTTTATGTTTATGTTTATGTTTATGTTTATGTTTATGTTTATGTTTATGTTTATGTTTATGTTTATGTTTATGTTTATGTTTATGTTTATGTTTATGTTTATGTTTATGTTTATGTTTATGTTTATGTTTATGTTTATGTTTATGTTTATGTTTATGTTTATGTTTATGTTTATGTTTATGTTTATGTTTATGTTTATGTTTATGTTTATGTTTATGTTTATGTTTATGTTTATGTTTATGTTTATGTTTATGTTTATGTTTATGTTTATGTTTATGTTTATGTTTATGTTTATGTTTATGTTTATGTTTATGTTTATGTTTATGTTTATGTTTATGTTTATGTTTATGTTTATGTTTATGTTTATGTTTATGTTTATGTTTATGTTTATGTTTATGTTTATGTTTATGTTTATGTTTATGTTTATGTTTATGTTTATGTTTATGTTTATGTTTATGTTTATGTTTATGTTTATGTTTATGTTTATGTTTATGTTTATGTTTATGTTTATGTTTATGTTTATGTTTATGTTTATGTTTATGTTTATGTTTATGTTTATGTTTATGTTTATGTTTATGTTTATGTTTATGTTTATGTTTATGTTTATGTTTATGTTTATGTTTATGTTTATGTTTATGTTTATGTTTATGTTTATGTTTATGTTTATGTTTATGTTTATGTTTATGTTTATGTTTATGTTTATGTTTATGTTTATGTTTATGTTTATGTTTATGTTTATGTTTATGTTTATGTTTATGTTTATGTTTATGTTTATGTTTATGTTTATGTTTATGTTTATGTTTATGTTTATGTTTATGTTCATGTTCATGTTCATGTTCATGTTCATGTTCATGTTCATGTTCATGTTCATGTTCATGTTCATGTTCATGTTCATGTTCATGTTCATGTTCATGTTCATGTTCATGTTCATGTTCATGTTCATGTTCATGTTCATGTTCATGTTCATGTTCATGTTCATGTTCATGTTCATGTTCATGTTCATGTTCATGTTCATGTTCATGTTCATGTTCATGTTCATGTTCATGTTCATGTTCATGTTCATGTTCATGTTCATGTTCATGTTCATGTTCATGTTCATGTTCATGTTCATGTTCATGTTCATGTTCATGTTCATGTTCATGTTCATGTTCATGTTCATGTTCATGTTCATGTTCATGTTCATGTTCATGTTCATGTTCATGTTCATGTTCATGTTCATGTTCATGTTCATGTTCATGTTCATGTTCATGTTCATGTTCATGTTCATGTTCATGTTCATGTTCATGTTCATGTTCATGTTCATGTTCATGTTCATGTTCATGTTCATGTTCATGTTCATGTTCATGTTCATGTTCATGTTCATGTTCATGTTCATGTTCATGTTCATGTTCATGTTCATGTTCATGTTCATGTTCATGTTCATGTTCATGTTCATGTTCATGTTCATGTTCATGTTCATGTTCATGTTCATGTTCATGTTCATGTTCATGTTCATGTTCATGTTCATGTTCATGTTCAGGTTCAGGTTCAGGTTCAGGTTCAGGTTCAGGTTCAGGTTCAGGTTCAGGTTCAGGTTCAGGTTCAGGTTCAGGTTCAGGTTCAGGTTCAGGTTCAGGTTCAGGTTCAGGTTCAGGTTCAGGTTCAGGTTCAGGTTCAGGTTCAGGTTCAGGTTCAGGTTCAGGTTCAGGTTCAGGTTCAGGTTCAGGTTCAGGTTCAGGTTCAGGTTCAGGTTCAGGTTCAGGTTCAGGTTCAGGTTCAGGTTCAGGTTCAGGTTCAGGTTCAGGTTCAGGTTCAGGTTCAGGTTCAGGTTCAGGTTCAGGTTCAGGTTCAGGTTCAGGTTCAGGTTCAGGTTCAGGTTCAGGTTCAGGTTCAGGTTCAGGTTCAGGTTCAGGTTCAGGTTCAGGTTCAGGTTCAGGTTCAGGTTCAGGTTCAGGTTCAGGTTCAGGTTCAGGTTCAGGTTCAGGTTCAGGTTCAGGTTCAGGTTCAGGTTCAGGTTCAGGTTCAGGTTCAGGTTCAGGTTCAGGTTCAGGTTCAGGTTCAGGTTCAGGTTCAGGTTCAGGTTCAGGTTCAGGTTCAGGTTCAGGTTCAGGTTCAGGTTCAGGTTCAGGTTCAGGTTCAGGTTCAGGTTCAGGTTCAGGTTCAGGTTCAGGTTCAGGTTCAGGTTCAGGTTCAGGTTCAGGTTCAGGTTCAGGTTCAGGTTCAGGTTCAGGTTCAGGTTCAGGTTCAGGTTCAGGTTCAGGTTCAGGTTCAGGTTCAGGTTCAGGTTCAGGTTCAGGTTCAGGTTCAGGTTCAGGTTCAGGTTCAGGTTCAGGTTCAGGTTCAGGTTCAGGTTCAGGTTCAGGTTCAGGTTCAGGTTCAGGTTCAGGTTCAGGTTCAGGTTCAGGTTCAGGTTCAGGTTCAGGTTCAGGTTCAGGTTCAGGTTCAGGTTCAGGTTCAGGTTCAGGTTCAGGTTCATAGTCATATATAGATATAGATATAGATATAGATATAGATATAGATATAGATATAGATATAGATATAGATATAGATTAGATATAGATTAGATATAGATTAGATATAGATTAGATATAGATTAGATATAGATTAGATATAGATTAGATATAGATTAGATATAGATTAGATATAGATTAGATATATATATATATATATATATATATATATATATATATATATATATATATATATATAGACGCTGAAAGCGTCTTATACCAGTGTGCATTGTGGAAGGAGGTCTGTTTCCAGCCTTTACTTATATTTAGCTGTTTTGCCATTTAAAATCCAGTTGCACAATGTCAATGATATGCAAGCCAGTTTTTAATCCATGTTATACTTGCTGGGCTAATAGCATGGGCCAGTATGACAAATGTGGCAAGTTTTGAATAGATCTCGTCGGGCAGGGTTACATACATACCTCAGACTGAGGAAAGAGATATCTGGAAACAAACATCCGTTGGTACAATGGGCACTAGATGAAGCACAGAGACTGTTTTGGACCACAGTAGAACAGAACAGGAAGAGACTGCAACATAAGTATCAGAAATTAATACAAGACAATCACATGCCAAACAGTAAGAACAAGTCCACAACCGGAAGAAACGGTAGCCAGAAGTCTGCAATGCCTGCTGAGCCAAACATTACATCTACAAGTGAGACTATGACAAGAGTGACAAGACAAACAAAAGAACCAGGAGATGAAGAAAGAAGCGTCGTCTCGACACCAGCTCGCAACGATGTTACCCAGAACAATAATGCAAGTGGAAGTAGAAGAAAAGTTACATCGCCGGAGATGCAACAGGACGGAATCGCAAGAAAGAGAGAGAAAGTCATCAGACCAGAAAAGGATATCCTGTAC
Organism: Chirona hameri; assembly: GCA_036785665.1. Lineage (NCBI taxonomy): Eukaryota > Metazoa > Arthropoda > Thecostraca > Balanomorpha > Balanidae > Chirona > Chirona hameri. The sequence continues at coordinate 18,073 of JAXIVJ010012560.1, forward strand.
CAGCAAAACACTACTGTGGAGGCAAGTCATCAGGTGAGCAATGTCAACGTAACCTGTACAAGTGACTTTAACGAGATGTTATGGCATGTTTCTGTGACCAATGTCGATGATGATGATGTTTGGTATGACGCTGTAGAACTTGACCAAGAACTAACTACGCATGATTTCGCTACAGACAGCAGTGATTTGATATGGTTTGATGCCTTAGATAGCTCAACCGATGCTACTCAATGTGATGATAGTTTAGCCGAGAAATACCTTTGGTATGATGCCTTGGACATCATTGAGACTATTGCGGATGTACCAGACAATGTATGCGCCGTGAATGCTGACAACTATGTACAAACAGGAACTATATATATAAATCAGTCACACCTCGCAAAAGTCAACTTGTGACAACGCAAACACGACCTACGCTCACCGGCCAGGACCAATCAGCACTCCAAACATCCTCACAACACACAACGCCTGACACTAATGCTATTCATGATCTAACCGGCACACCTGCACCACCAGCCCTTACAACAGCTCACAAAACCCAACATGACATCACGCAAACACAGACAACACCTGCCAGCCAAGGGGACCCCGCTTTACTCCAAACATCTGCACAACAAACAACACCTGACGCAAGCAGAGTGCACAATCTAACCAGCACACCTCTGTCGCCTACCCTTACCAGAGTCCTAAATATGGGACCCAAGTTCGCATTGTCTAGAACTGTTAACAAACGAGTAATTGAGGACGCTGAGATCGGTTTTGAGAGAGAGCCTTTGCGCTTCGCTGGCGTCACTTCATTGAATCGCAGGCAGCGACCAGGAACGACGCACCAAAAGACATACAAAAGTCCACACAACCGGCCACCACAATAAATAGCACCACCCTCAGTACCAGTCCAAACGAAGAAAGAGGTTCCATGAATCATCGCGATAATGAAAACCCACCTGAGCCACAAACTTCCGCCTGTGCTCTCAACCCTCGATTTTCTGACACAGATACTAAGATGGCACCAACTGCCCCACAGCCAGTTGAATATGAGATAAGAAAACTGAAGCAAAAAATACTGACTGCTTACAAAACGCATCAAACTAGGGGGTCTAACCACACAAAGGAGGAGAAACTGGCACTAGAAGCAGCAAGGCAGGACAATTCGGTTATCTTCAAACCATCCGATAAGTGTAAGGGTTTAGTAGTAATGCCAAAACAAACCTACATAGACAAGGTTCAGCCTATCGTGGCACAATATGAGAACATCCAGAAAAATCCCACACCCAAACTTGAGGCCATGACCAAACGAGTGATCCATAACACCATGGACACGTTGGTTCATGAAAAGTTGATTAAAAAGATAATCCCGAACTCATCACGGACAGCAGAGCTTTATGGCCTGCCTAAAAATCACAAAGAAAACGTTCCATTGCGCCCCATAGTGTCCGCGTGTGGCGATCCACTCGACAAACTGTCATGGTTTCTAGAAAGGATCATCACTCAGCTCCTTCCCTTCATACCGGCACATCTAAAAAACACCGAACAGTACCTATCGACCCTAAAAAACAAATATCCAGACTCACTTCCACCAGGTGCCATCGTTTTCACCATGGATGTCCAAAACCTGTATGGCAACGTACCCACCGACGAAGCCATCACCGCCGTCTGCAACATGATCCATGAACACAGCAATCAAATTGACTTATTCGGCCTCACTTTGGACAACTTAAAAACTCTCCTTCAGCACTGCCTACACAATAACTATGTGAGATTCGGCAATGAGTTTTATAAACAAACCAAAGGGATAGCCATGGGAAGCAGGGTCGCTCCACCAATAGCCATTAGTTTCATGCATACGATAGAGTCTCTTATCCTCTCCTCTCCGGGCGACCAACCCGTCTTATACCTTCGGTATATAGACGATATCCTCGGGGTATGGACCCATGGCGTTCCCTGTGCGCAGCGCCCGCAGTCGGCCGCAGCGCCGGGAGCTCCGCTCCCTCCCCTCCCGAGCCGCTGTGCCTCATCCTGCGTGAGTGCGAGTGATATGTGACAGCGTGGTGTGTGACTGGACTGTCGAGGAGTTACCGTGACTGCCGTGACATCGACGTCGGCATCAACATCGCCTCGTCGCTGCACCTGACCGAAGATGCACCGGGACATCGCCCGCCATCTGGTGCTCCTGGTGCTCACCTACCTGCTGGTGTCGGCTGCTGGACCATCACCACCACCGGCCGGCACGTCACGAGCACCACCACCACCACTGGTGCCGCGTCACCACCGTGACGAGCTCGGCCGTCGGTCCTGCCGCCACACCTCGCGGACGCCGTCCGTACCAGCGCCGGCGCCCCAGCCTCTGCCCGGCCGCAGCCGCGGCCGCTCTGACCCTGGCCGGCCCCCGGGCGGTCACGTGACCCGGCGTGGCAGGCGCGGTGCCGGCGCCAGGCGCCGGGGGTGCAGGGGCGGCCGTGACTGGCGGCGGTCTGGTCCTGGCGGCCAACGACGGAACATTCTGGCTGGGATGATCAACATCCAGTCTCTGCTACCCAAGACCGTCTCTCTGCAACATGAGTACCTGATGAGACATCACTACGATTTCTGTGTAATCACCGAGACTTGGCTTCGGTCCGCCACTGCGACCCGGCTCATCACATTCCCCGGTTACGCCCTTCACCGGGCCGACCGGCCGGGGGACGCGGGGTACGGTGGCGTGGCGGTGCTGATCCGTGACAGCTACGCGGCCTCTGTCATCCCCCAGCCGGCGCCAGACTGCGCAGACTGTCGGCTGGAGTCGCTGTGGATGCGAGTTAAGCCCGAGTCCGGATCCCACTTCTGCGTCGCCGCTGTCTACCGTCCTCCGCGCCGTACAGTGGCTGCCGTCCATGCGGACCTCACCGAACTGGAGATGCAGTTTCAACGTGTTTTACTGAGGTATCCGGGACCTGTTTTTATTATGGGTGACCTGAACTGCAACCTACTTGACACCTCAGGGAGTGTTGGGAAAGACCGTCTGTTGGACATGCTCAGTTCATTTAATTTGACACAATTTGTTCATCAACCGACCTACTCGTCCGGCTCTCTCTTAGACGTAGTAATTTGTAATTCCGGTGACATGGTACAGCGTGTGGGAGTTTTGAATTGCGCTTTTAGCCCTCACTGTTTCATTCGTGTGCTTTTACGTGTGCCGAAGTGCCGTAAGAAATCTCGCCGCATTCGCACTCGGCTTTTAAAGAGCATTGATCACTTTAGTTTACTGCATGACTTGCATCTCGTTGACTGGTCCGGTGTTTTTAGCTGCCCGTCCGTTCATGACATGTGGTCTTATATTTCTCACCGGCTGCTACGTGTGCTCGATCGTCACGCGCCTCTCAGGTTTACCTGTCTGAGAAACCCTGACGCGCCGCCTGTCACCCCGGCGACCTTGACTTTAATGGCCGAGCGGAGGGGCGTGTTGCGCCGCGAGGGACGGTCGCCGGCCTTCCGCGAGCTGGACAGGGTGCTGAGGTCGGCGATCAGGCGAGACTGCAGGACCGGTATTGAGGAGCGGCTGCGCACCCAGGGTAGCAGCTCCCTCTACCGCGTCATCCGCCCGCTGATCGCCAGTAAGCGGAGTGACACCGCCCGTCTGCCCTCGGCCACACCGGACGAGATGAATGATTTCTTCGTGAACGTGGGCCCACGCGTGGCGGCCAGCCTAGCTAGCGCCGGGGTGACCCCCGACGTTCAGTGCCGCCTGCCGCGCGTCGGTGCCTGTGGTTTCAGGGTCACCGGAGTGACGCTAGGTGAGCTGCGGGAGGTAGTGTTCTCCATGAAGCGATCTGGTGCGTGTGGTGCTGATGGCATCTGTATCCGTATCCTTCTCCTCTGTTTTGACGCCATCGGCCCTATCCTACTCCATGTTGTCAATACCTGCCTCATCTCCTGTGATTATCCCGATTCTTGGAAGCACTCCCTGGTCCATCCTATCTATAAATCTGGCGATCCTGACTTAGTTTCAAATTACCGGCCTATTTCCATCATTCCTTCCATGGCCAAAGTTGTCGAGCGCCTGGTGCAGCGGCAACTTTCCTTCTATATGTCCGACAATCACCTTCTATCCTCATCCCAACACGGCTTTCGCCCCCATCACTCTACCGAAACCGCTCTTCTTTCTGTCACTAACCATGTTTTTTCTAACATGGACCGAAGCCGTGTCTCTCTTCTGTGCCTTCTCGACCTCAGTAAATGTTTTGATGTCATTCCTCATTCTCTACTCCTATCCAAACTTCAGCTCCACGGCGTTGACCCGGCCTGGTTTACCTGCTATCTTTCCGGTCATACTCAGTCCATCTGTCTCACTTCTCCTTCCGGTGACAGAGTCGTTTCAAAACCTCTTCCCAACACCATGGGAGTCTTCCAAGGGTCAGTCCTAGGTCCCCTGTTATTCACTATCTTCGCCAACGACCTCAGCCTGCACGCGCCGGACGCTCATGTGACCCAGTACGCTGACGATACCCAAATCCTTATGTCCGACACCAAGCACAACCTTCCTGCACTTATCCTACGCATGGAGTCTACCTTATCTTCCCTAGCATCGTGGTTCCATGCCCACGGACTTAAACTCAACACATCCAAAACGGAAATCCTTCTCCTTGGCACCCGTCAGAACACCCGCGACCTCTCCCCTGTCAGCGTGCGGGTCGGTGGTGAGACCGTGAAGGAGAGCCGGTGCGTTAAGAACCTAGGCGTCACGTTCGACCGTCACCTCAGCTGGGACGCGCACGTTAGTGACGTGGTGCACAAATGCATCGGCCTCCTGATCGGTCTCCGCCACCTGAGGGCCTTCCTCCCGCGGCGCGCCATGCTGTCAGTGGTGCAGGCCTTGGTCATCTCGCGCGTGAGATACTGTCTTCCGGTGTGCGGAAACGGCTCGGTCTCAAACGACGACAGACTTATGAAAGTCGTGAATTTTGCCACCCGAGTCCTGACAGGGCTCCGTAAGTTTGACCACGTGTCTCGCGCGCGGGGTGACCTGGGCCTGCTCACAGCTCATGAGATGTACCATCTTCAGGTGGCCATTCTTGCCCACAAGATGTGTGTACTTGGCGAGCCCACGGAACTCGCTACTCAGTTTGTGACGTACGCTGACTCACGAGCGGGTGATCGTACCACCCGGCAGGACCGGCTGCTGCGGCCGCCCCCGATGAGAACGGCGGCAGGCAAGCGATCGTTTTTATGTCAGGCAACATCTGTGCTCAATGCTATGCCCGGCGACGCGATGCGATTGACGCCAGCAGCATTTAAACGAGCTGCAAAGACGCATGTACGTAATGCGTGACCAGCGAGTCAGTACGCGGAATATGTGACACTTGTAAATATCAGTATGTGTGCGGTGTGCGTGTGCTTGTATGTAAGTACCTTGACTTAATCCATCTGTTCTAACTTCATGACAATGACACGTAATAGCCACGCTTGTTGTGGAGTGTTCAGCTGATGTCAAATAAATAAATGGCGCCGACGCACTGGACAAATATTACCAGTTCATTAATTCATTCCATCCCTCTCTAAAGTTCTCTCTGGAAAGAACCGACACCAACCAAAACTCAAGTGTACCGTTCCTAGATACTCTTATCACAGTGACACCCACAGGCCAGTACAGCACAGAATTATATTTCAAACCCATGGCTTCTCCAATCATCATTCATTTCACGTCTGCACAGCCCATACAAGTCAAACTAGCGGTGCTCCATTCAGAACTTACGCGCGCTAAAAGAACAGGATCCAACGAAGAAGCCATAGAACATGGTATACAAAAGGTAACAAAGATCTTTCTTTCCAACGGCTATCCACTAAGAATCATAAAACGGGCTATCTTCAAAGTGAAAAATATAGAAAAACTCAACAACAAACAAGACACGGAAAGACAGAAGAAAAACACGACATTCGTCTCACTTCCATTCATTGATGATGACCTCTCTCGCAGAATCAATGTCAAAGTTCGCTCATCTGGACTCCCAATCAAAATCGCGTGGCAGAAGGGGCAAACCACATCCAGTATGCTCGTGAATTCAGCACTCCACCCACCAAAATGCCCCTCAGGGAACAAAATATGTAACGCATGTGTAGCAGGGGTAGATGGAAAATGCACCACTAATAACGTAGTATATGAAATTAAATGCATGCTATGTCAGGACTCAAACTACATAGGGGAGACAAAGAGGCTTCTGAGACTGCGCTTTAATGAGCATCTCCGCGATGCCAAAAACAAAACCAGGGACACTCCTTTCGGTGACCACATGTGCAAAAACCATTCTGACGACATCATAACAGCCTCATCCTTACACATTCGGATACTACGGCGGTGCAAGGATGTAGCATCCCTAAAAATCACAGAGTCAAAATACATTCGGGACCTAAAGCCAAAACTGAACACACAAACCTCGTCTTGGAAACTAATCGCTCCACCTCCTTATGGTTCTGACTAAACACACACACACACACACACACACACACACACACACACACACACACACACACACACACACACACACACACACACACACACACACACACACACACACACACACACACACACACACACACACACACACACACACACACACACACACACACACACACACACACACACACACACACACACACACACACACACACACACACACACACACACACACACACACACACACACACACACACACACACACACACACACACACACACACACACACACACACACACACACACACACACACACACACAACACACACACACACACACACACACACACACACACACACACACACACACACACACACACACACACACACACACACACACACACACACACACACACACACACACACACACACACACACACACACACACACACACACACACACACACACACACACACACACACACACACACACACACACACACA